>PVIH01003649.1:11288-125949 GCA_004025045.1 Sigmodon hispidus
GGCCAAGGACACCGTAAATAACACAAAACAAGGGGCTACAGAATGTAAAAAGGTCTTCACCAACCCTATAACTGACAGAGGACTGACTTCTTTGTGTGTGTGTGTGTGTGTGTGTGTGTGTGAGTGAGAGAGAGAGAGAGAGAGAGAGAGAGAGAGAGAGAGAGAGAGAGAGCATTTCCCTTTCTTTTTTCCTTTCTTTTTTATTATGAATAAAGTAACATTTTCTATCCATGTATATCCTTATTCAAGGTCCCTTCCCCCTCTCAACCCCTCCAGTCACTCTTTCTTCTCCACATCTCCCTATCTCCTCATCAGCATGGGTAGGAGATCCCAAGGACCCAATATTGCTCAGTTCAGCATCCACTCCTAGCAGATCCAGTTTCCTCACCCCAACATGAAGACTGATTCAGGTGTTCCTCTAGAGGGAATAGGATCCAAGGTGCCACTCTAAGGTGTTTCAGATCCAAAGCTGTTCAGGGGTTGTGGTTTGCAGCTTGGACATGCTTTGCTTTTTGCTTTTTTGTTTAGAGTCCACTAATGAGTGAGTACATCCCCTGCTTATCTTTCTGGGTTTGTGATACCTTGCTCAGGGAGATATTCTCCAAATCCATCCATTTGCCTGCAAATTTTAGTATATCATTTTTTTCTTACTGCTGAGTAGTACTCTATTGTGTAGATGTACTACAGTTTGTTAATCCATTCTTATGCTGAGGGACATCTAGGTTGTTTCCAGGTTCTTGCTATTATGAATAGTGCTTCTATAAACATAGTTGAGCTAATGCCTTTGGAGTGCAAATGTGCATCTTTACAGTATATGCCCAGTAGTGGTATTGCTGGATTGTTCGAGAGATTGATGCCCAATTTCCTGAGAAACCACCATACTGCATTCCAGAGTGGCTGAAAAAGTTTACACTTCCACCAACAATGGAGGAGTGTTCCCCTTGCTCTGCATCCTCTCCAACATAGGCTGTCATCTGTGCCTTTTATCTAAGCCAATCTAACAGGTGCAAGATGGTATCTCAAAGTTGTTTTGATTTGCATTTCTCTGATGGCTAAAGATGTTGAGCACTTTTTCATGTGCCTTTGAGACATTCGTAATTCTTCTGCTGAGAATTCCCTTTTTAGTTCTGAACCCCATTTTTTGATTGGCTTATTCAAGGTTTTGGGTTCTAGTTTCTTGAGTTCTTTATGTATTTTAGAGATTAGTCCTCTATCACATGTAGAGTTGGGGAAAATATTTTCCCATTCTGTAGGCTGTTGTTTTTATCTTATTGACAGTGTCCTTGGCTTTACAGAAGCTTCTCAGTTTCATGAGGTCCCATGTATTGATTGTTGATCTTAGTGTCTGTGCCACTGGTGTTATATTTAGGAAGTTGTTGCCTGCACCAATTTGTTGGAGGGTATTTGCCACTTTCTTTTCTATCAAGTTCAGTGTGGCGGGTTTTATGTTGAGGTCTTTGATCCACATGGATTTGAGTTTTGTGCAGGGTGACAGGCTCGGATCTATTTGCATTTTTCTACACACCAGCATCCAGCTATGCCAACACTATTTGTTAAAGATATTATCTTTTTTTCCATTGAATATGTTGGCCTCTTTGTCAAAGATCAGGTGTTCATAGGTTTTTGGGTTAATGTCCAGATCGTCAATTGGATTCAATTGATCCACAAGTCTGTTTTTATGACAGTATCAGGCTTTTTTTTTTATTTATTTCTGTAGCTCTATAGTATAACTTGAAGTTAGGGATGGTGATATCTCCTGAGGTTCTTTTGTTGAGCAAAATTGTTTTGGCAATCCTGGTTTTCCTGTTATTCCAAATGAAGTTGAGTATTGTTCTTTAAAGGTCTGTTAAAAAATTGTGTTGGGATTTTGATCAGAAGTGCACTGAATCTGTAGATTGTTTTTGGTAGGATTGCCATTTTTACTATGTTGATCCTACATATCCAGGAACATGGGAGATCTTTCCATTTTCTGATATCCTCTTCAATTTCTTTCTTCAGTGACTCAAAATTTTTGTTAAATAGATCTGTCATTTCTTTGGTTATATTTACTCCAAAGTATTTAATGCTATATGTTTCCCTTATTTCTTTTTCAGCCATTTATCTTTACTGTATAAGAGGGCTACTGATTTCTTTGAGTTAACTTTGTATCCTGCTACATTGTTGAAGGTGTTTGTCAGCTATAGATGTTCTCTGGTAGAATTCTGTGGGTCACTTATGTATACAATTATATCATCTCCAAATAGAGATAGCTTCACTTCTTCTTTTCCAATTTGTATCCCCTTAATCTCCTTTCATTCTCTTATTGCTTTAGCCAAAACTTCAAGAACTATATTGACTAGATAAGGTGAGAGAGGACATCCTTGTCTAGTTACTGATTTTAGTTGGATTGCTTTGAGTTTTTCTCCATTAAGTTTGATGTTGGCTCTCATCTACTTGTAAATCGCCTTTATAATCTTTAGATATTTTCCTTGTATTCCTGTTCTCTCCAGAACTTTTATCATAAAAGAGTGTTGAATTTTGTCAAAGACTTTTTCAGTATCTAAGGATGTGATCATGTGGATTTTTCCCTCAGTTTGTTTATATGATGGATGACATTTATCGTTTTTCATGTGTTGAACCATCCCTGCATTTCTGGGATGAAGCCTACTTGATCACATTGGATGATATTTTTTATATATTGTTGTATACATTGGTTTGCCAAGATTTTATTGAGAATTTTAGCATCAATATTCATGAGGGAAATTGGTCTGTAATTCTCTTCTTTGTTGTATCTTTGAGTGGCTTTTGTATTAGGGTAATTTTATCCTCATAAAATTAATTTGGCACTATTCCTTCAGTTTCTACTGTGTGAAACAGTTTGAGGAGTATTGATAGTAATAGTAGTAATTCTTCTTTGAATGTCTGGTAGCATTCTGCACTGAAACCATATGGACCTGGGCGTTTTTACTTGGGAGGCTTTTAATGGCAGGTTCAATTTCCTTTAGGGTTATAGGTCTGTTTAGGTAATTAATCTGATCTTCATTTAATTTTGGTAAACAGTACCTGTCCAAAAAGCTGTCCATTTCTTCTAGTTTTTCTGATCTCCCTTGTTCAAAATAACTTCATATGTTTTAATCTGACAATGCTATCTTGAGAGAGTGATCTAAATATTGTCACATTTACAACTAAGAGACTGACCACCAAACATACCTTTGAGGAGTTTGTCTAGGTAAAGCTTAGCTTCTGAAAGTGTCTTCAAGGGATTATCTTAACTTCAATAATTGAGGTAGGAAGACTCCTACACTGTGGGTGGCATCATTTCCTAGGCAGGTGATCTTGCAGTGTGTAAGAGTGGAAAAATTAAGTACTAGCATGCACAGATTCATTTATTTCTCTCAGCTCTTAACTATGAGTATTACATGAAAATCTTTTTTTCCTTTTATTATTATTATTATTATTATTATTATTATTATTATTAAGAAAGAAGTCACACTTTCTAACCTCGTATATCCTTATTCAAGGTCCCTTCCCCCTCCCACCACATCAGGTCATTCTTTCTTCTCCACAAATCCCCATCCCATCCCTGGGCAGGCTGATGGCAGTCCCATGAAAATCTTATCCAACTTCCTGCTCCTTTAACTTTCCCACACAGTGAGGGCCTTTTTTCTGGAAGTGTGCACCAAACAAACTCTTTCAACCTTAAAGTTCTTTTTTTGGTCAGAGTTTTTTTTTATTATAGCAACAGGAAGCAAAATTAAGACTTTAACTAAGAAAAATTATAAAGCATTCATAGAAAAATATTTATAAGTGTGTATAAATAGTGAAAATTGAAAACAAGTAAATTCTTGACTGCCCTATAATAGTAAGTTGCTCTAATACTTTTGATGACTCAAGTCCATACTTACCTAAATAAAAATATTCAGTGTATAGAAATTAAAATGATAATTATAGTTTCTAAATGAATGCTTTCATTTGAAATTCTTAGAAGAATCACACCAAAATATTAAGTCATTATTTCAAAACTATAGAATTTCATATTGTTATAACAATGCTTTACTCGGTTTTCTTATAAAAGTCTTCCTCACATTTTGTGCTTGAATAACAGCAAAATGGAAAAATGAAACAAGCAATAACTTCAAAAGATAGTCCGATTTTCAGAGGAATGACATTTCCCTGAAATGTTTTCAGAAAGCCATCAATTTGCAGTGTAGCCCATTCCCTCACCTTTCTCTTCCACTTTAGAAATCATTAAAGGCTAATTCCCATTTGATAATTTTACTTAAAGTAAAATTTAACAAAACAACATACAGATACATTAACTAACACAATTTCCCAAAGGCATGCAATTAAAATTATAAAATAGTGATTTGTTTGTATTTTGCTAAATTAGTACCTCTGATTTTCATATAATCTGAATAAGAGAAAACATGTGAATATTTCATCCTTAAACAAAATTAAAAAAGAAATATCCACCATACTTTGGAAAGGAGTATTGATAAGTTATTTTTATAACTCAAAAGGAAAAGTTAACAGCAACAACAACAGAAACCTTCATTGATTTCAAATACAATAGGCTAATGAAATTACATGGTAGCTGTCTTAGATAGTATTTCACCAACTTGACATAAGCCTCAAGTTACCTGGTAAGAGGAATATCAATACTGGAAAACTTCCCAGGAGTTATTACTTTCATTCAAATTCTACAGGATAAGAGATTTGAATAGAAGAAAAGGAGGTCTCGAAAGAAAGAAGAGTTTATGGGGATGTCTGGAAATGTTGAACTGCATGGGGTACTCAAGACAGGTACAAGAGAATCCATCCAGTCCAACCACATATGATTGGACCCATGCAAACATATATCTTTAGATTGGCCTCTGTGTGATGCAGTCTGGATTTTTTTACCTATGGAGTAGAAAGTCATTCATGAAGGTATTAACACTAGAAAGAAGCATCGACAAAGATGTCTCCTAGAAAGAATTGCTAATAATATCATGGGATAGCAAAGTATCAGAAAAAAAGAAAAAAGAAAAGAATAAAATTAAAGAAAATCTTAAATGTAGACCCAGCAATGAAGAGACCCATCCAAACCAAAATACAAGATGAAAGTGAACATTTTCAAAGAAAGATATATTTGGCATTCATTTTAAATTTTATACTTAATTCCACAAAAGTAGTAAAGTAGCCTGCAGGAAAATGAAAATGGCACAGTGAACAAAGTATTTTAGAGAATATAAATTGTACTAGAAAATATGTAATAGTTTAAAATAAGACAAAATATAGAATAACATTTATAATTTGAACATGTATTATCCTGGAAGCCAAAGTGAAAAAAATGATTGTGTATATAATTTATTTACTATGTTAGAAATATCAATAACATCCCTATGGCTGCCTAGTATTCCAGAGCTAGATCTGCAGAAATGTGTGAATGAGAGACCTCATCATTCATTATGGCCATGAGGCAATGGACTGAGCTTAACAAGCACAATTGTTAACTAAATTCTTAGCAAAGCAAACTGTTAATATGGAGCAAGATGATGTCTTATGACACTGATCTCTAACACTTCACAGTCTTCTTTTTTCCTAAGTAGTATGCCGGATCTTTCCCCCTTCCTCCCCCCTCCCAAAAAAGGGAAAATACTGTATCTCCCAAGGAAATGGAAATAGAGTATATAGTTATAGAGAAATGGATGAGGAGAAAGGAGTAGAAGGGAAAAGGATGTAAGATAGTGGTAAGGAAAAGAATACAGGGAGAGACGCTAAAACTAAAGGCTGTTTGAAGAGTCATATAGAAGCCTCATGCAGTAGAAACCCTTCTTTTAAAACATACACATTTATATATACATATAAATATGTACATATACATGTATATATGCACACACACATATATATGAAACCTAGTGCAATCACCAAATAATGAGAGACAAAGCCCCAAGTAGACATCTCTTACCACCAAATGAAAAATGCAGTATAAGAAATAGATTACATCTAATTGAGCTGTTGGCCAAAGGAGACCCATAAAAATCCTCAAAGTACCCAAATTGTTACCAAGATTATACATTGCTTTCCACAAAATGATGCCAAAGTCCTATTGCTGAAGAAAACACATATTTAAGTCACTGAACATGGAAAAGTGTAGCTGGTGTCTACCTAGACCCTTTACCCTATCGATTAATGTTCATGGTACTGGAAGGTACTCTGTATAGTAACAAAGGAGAAAGGTACCCATCTATAAACCCTTTGATCTACAGTGGTGACTTGCCTGCATAATATGTAGTACAATAGTGGCACAAAATTTGTTGAAGTAACCAGCCAATATCTGATTGGATTGAAGTCCCACTCCATGAGATGGAACCTATGCCTGATACTACTTAGATGGCCAAGACCCTGAGACTAGATAGCTGATGGTCCTAGGGAAAAACCAAATGTTGTTATGCTAAAAGAGGTAGCAATAAAATGACTTCTAGTTACATACTGCTATACTCACAGATCAGTGTCTCATTCATCCATCATCAGAGAAGCTTCTTCTTGCAATATATGGGGACTAACACAGAGATCCACAACAATATGCATACAGTGAAAGATTTTGGAATATAGTCCTAAATGAGATGTCTTTATCAACCCTCCTACTAGGGCTCATGGAACTATGCCATAGTAAAGGTCAGAGAGATTTCAGAAACTAGAGTGGATGAATAACACCAAGGAAACAGGGCCTTCAAGACACAAAAGTTTTGATGCACATTTGAACTCACCAAGACTGTGGCAACATGCACTGGGCCTGCACAGGGTCAAGTCAAATGAGGTGTAAGCACTAAGAGGAGAAAGTGAATAGAGACTCCTACCCCTAACCAAGAATCTAGCTATACTTGACAATGATTGCAAAGGAATAATTAGTTTTCTCCATGGAATCTAAGTGGGTATATTAACCACACGTCAGGGTATCCCCTGCCCTGTTCAGCAGGAGATGGCCAACATAAATAAACTCAATGGTATTTTTGCAAATTTTGGTATCATATTGCTTTGTTTGGATTTGTTTTTGTCTTTTGCTTGTATATTATGATTTCTGTTTTGTAGAGTGTGTGTTTGTGTGTGTTTCTTATATGTTTTTTTTTTTCATTTTTTTGTTTTCTAAAAAGAGAATAGAAGAAAGTTGTAGGTACAGAAAAGCATGATAATTATGTATTGTATGAAAATTGTTTTTCAATACAGGAAAGGGAAAAATACAAGGAAAAACAAATAAAATGTATGGATTTACATTTTTAAATTGTGAATAGAGATTCCAGGCACAGTTTGTTGTGGTTCTAATATATAGCAGCAGAAAGAAATGTGTTCTATCCTCTTCCCCAAAAGAAAATACCAGAAGCCTTAACAAACTAAGAAATTGGCTTTAGAGATTCTGCTTTGAGAAAGAATCAATTGTTTAACCTTTAACTACATAATTCCAGTAGTTTGCCTTTTTTAAAGCATAGCTCTTGTACAAGTGGTCTTCAAATTCACATTCATGTACTGTCTTAGTTAAGGTTTTTATTGCTTTAATGAGACATCATGATCATGGAAACTCTTATAAAGGACAATATTAAATTGTGGTGGCAGCTTATAGTTCAGAGTTTTAGTCCATTATCATGGCAGGGAGCATGTTTGCATGCAGGCACACCTGGTGCTGGAAAAGAAGCTGAGGGTTCTGCATCTTGATATGCAGGCAACAGGAAGTGAAATGAGACACTAGGTGGTATTTTGAGCATTATGAAACTCAAAGCGCACCTCTACAGTGACAAACTTCTTCCGACAAGACCACATCTACTTCAAAAAAGCCAAACCTCCTAATAGTGCCATTCCCTTTGAGTGCCATTTTATTCCAACTACCTAATGAGTTAAATGATATATAAAAATACTGCAAACAAATGAACAATAACAAAATCCTTTCCTCTTCTGAAATCATTTAAAATCATTTCTTGGGTATGGAATTCCTGGAGTTATAACAACAGTTGTTTGTTAAACCTATCTGACAATAAACTGCACAGTTTCCCCAGAACAACAAAAATAAACATAGCAATAAGAAAGGCCATGTGATTGTCTCTTCTTTTGAGGTGTTTCTTTCAGCAAAAATATTCTTACATGATCCTTATATATTTGCTTTGTATATTTATGAAAAGATTAATTTACTTTTTGAGTAAATATAATCCAAGTATCATTTAGTTACTGTCTCCAGTTATCATTTTAAGGCTCATCATAGCTCAAGAGAAGCACTGAGTAGAAAGCTTATTCCCCCATAAAAGATATTCTATGGCTTTCCAAAGACCTCACTAGTACCATATAAAACAGTACTCAGTACATATTACTGCTCAACAAATTTTATGGAGCAATATAAGTATCTCTTCTAGGAATTTTGGCCATTAAAAGCAAGAAATAATAAGAAAAAGTGACAGAAAACATAAAAAAGATGATGCAGTTATACTGATAGCAGACAAAATAGATTTTCTAAGACAAAGTAGACTTTAAATTTTCACCAGAGATAAAGGAGACATTTTATCATAAGAGGGAAAAAGCTTATGTACTTTTAGCTTACTCTATTTTCCAGTGTCTAGAATTGAACTCAGGACAATATAAAGCAAGTACTCTACCATTAAGCTACATTTTTCATCTTTCTTTTTAAAAATATAATTGTGTGTACATACAAGTACACATGCATGTTTTCATGTGTACAAGTGTATGTGCGTGCATGTGTGTGGAGGCCTCAGAATGATGTTGTGTGGCTTCTATGATTGCTCTCTACATTATATACCAAGGCAGGGTTTCTTTCTGAACCTGTAAATCACAGCTTCAGCCTGTCTAACTAGACAGACTGGTCAACAGATTCCTTTCTCTGCTTTGTGTGAGATAAAATAATTTCCAGGCTACCACTACCACCCAGCTTTTATGTACATTTTTAAGGACCTAAATTCATCTTCCTACTTGCAGAACAAGGGTTTTACCAATTAAACCATCTCTCCAGTTCCACTTAGAATACTTAATCCAAAGCATATAGCCATTTAATGTAGACATATAAGAAAAATAAAACTTACAAACTAAAGGGAAGAATATCAAAATATATAACCAGAATTTAAAATTTTAACATAACTAAAAAAATAACTAGAATAGATAAAATGTAGAAAGTCTGAAAAATGCTCTGTAATAAAAGTTTCTGGCCTAGATTTTCTGGCCTAGCCACACTGCTGCTTAGACCCAAATAATCATACAAGGGCTTATATTAATTTCATGCTGATTGACCTATGGCTCAGACATATTGCTAGCTAGCTCATTCATCTTAACTCAACCTACTTTCACTAATCTGTTTAGCCATGTGGCCTGGTACCTTTTCTCAGAGCATTAGTACTACTGCATTCATAAAGGTTAAGCTATCATGATTTCATCACCTCCCAAAAGCCTCACTTCATCGTTTTGGTGATAAAGTTTCAATGTGTAAATTTAAGAGTGTGCCATAACATACCACAGCACATCATCTAACACTACACCTAAAACCAAAAAAATCTTAAAATTATATACAGGTAAGAGTACATAAATTATATTACTAATAAACAATGCCTACTGGCTTGGTGGGGTGGCTGGTAAAAGGGCCTGGGTGTAAGCAAAAAGACTGTACACAAACTAGACACCCTAAGGTCAATCACTAGAACCTACAGTGGATGAAAACAACCAAATACTTAAAGTTTTCCTTGTACCACATGTGCACTGTGGCATGTGTACACATACCTCTCCCAAAATTCATACATGTAAAATAGTAAGAAGAATGAATAAGACATTTTAAAACTGCCCATGTATTTGTTCAACCCAAGATGTCCTGGTGGGCAAATTCTACATTTAAAAATAAATGAACAGTAACCCTTTAAATTTTTTCAATTAAGAAAATTCTTAATTCATTCCATGAAACTGTTATTATGCTTATACCAAAATAGGGAAAGTATACCATAAGAAAGTACAGAACAATACCTTTTATAGATTCAGCACATTTAAAAAAAATCAGCAAATTGTATCTGACAATACTTGAAAAATAATTGTACAATGGGCTCCAATAGAATTTGTGTCAACAATGAAATCTTTGTTTTAATGGCTGAAAAATCAATTAATATATAATACCACATCATTAGAATAAAAACAAAAAATCACCTAATCATTTTGGTAGCTGCTCAAAAATGTATAAGATTTAATCACTTCTTTATTTAAAAATTAAAATGAGAATAAAAGGAAACTTTCTCCATTTGATAGCAAGTATTTACAAGAACCCTTAACTAATATTGAATATAGTAATAAGGCTGAATATTTCTCTCATGACATGAGGTATAACTTAAGATGATTCTTTTGATCTTTTATAATCAATGTTGTACTGGAGGTTCTAGGTAAGGAACTTGACAAGAACATTCAATAAAGCCATTTAGACTGTAAATGAAGAAATAATATTATACATACTAATGATATAATTTAATACTAATGATATAATTTAACATTTATAAAATCATAAGAAATCATTAAAAATTTCTAGAACTAATAAATGGGTTGAGCAAGTTGACAAGCTACATATCAATATACGAAATTACATTTTTCTAAGCACTTGCAATGAAACGTAATTAAGGCAGTAATTTTTTATAACATCAAAGTAATAAAATACTTAGTATAAAAAAAGAAAAGCAATACAAATATTCTGAAAAGTACAAAAAACAATACTGAAAGAAATTAAAGATCAAAAGAAAATATAATAAAAGATGCCACACTTGGGGATCATAAAATTAAAAGCATAAATTTTGATAATGCTCCAAATTTGTGTGTTTTAAAATATAATCCCTATAAAATCCTAGCAATTACCATGTTTCACCCCCAACTCTATAGCAATTCACCTGCTGTGGCCTCCTCCTCTTCTTTCCTCTTTGCTAAAATCTCCAGTGGACCACACAATTCTCCTCCAAGCTTTCTCCTCACTCATCCTGATATCTCAGTTTCCAACTTCAGCAGACATTCCCTGGGAACCCACTGGGCAAGCCTACTACAGAAGCTACTAGGCAAATAAACCAAGTAGGCAAGCTTCAGATCTTCATTCTGCCTCCTCTCCTCTAAATCCATTCCCCAGCCTCATCCCCAGCTCTGTGTCAGCCACTATGACCTGGAAACACATTTTACCTGGATCCCTGCAGTGGTCACAATTATCATGAGCCCAGAAGAATTTCCTTCCAAGCAACACACACCTACCACATTCTCCTAAGAACCAGGGAGAGCAACAAAGACCAAGAAACGAAACACTCACTCGAGAAATACAAGACCAGATATCAGCATGTAGAATTGCAATCTTCCCAAACCCAGATGCCCAGCAATCAGCATAAAACACAATAACAGCCAGGACAATATGTCTCCACTAAAGCCTAGCTTTCCTACAACAGCAGGCCCTGAGAATTGATACATAGCTGAAGAACAGGAAAAAGGTCTTAAAACAACATTTATGAATATGATAGAGATCACTTTTATGCAAAAATAGCACTATGTTTAGTATAAAATTGCATTTGGTCTTATGTTCCAATGTGTCAATTTGTTTTCTTTCTTTTTTTTTTTTATCTATGTATCCCCTTACTTCCCCCTCCCTCCTCCCAATCCCTCTTAGTCAGTCTTCAGCCTCCTCCCTCCCCATACCCTCTCCTAAAAGGGCAAGAAGTCCCAAGGTGAGTCAGCTTAGCGTGGCACATCCTATTCAGGCAAGTTACATTTTCTCATCCTAATATCAGGGCTGGGTTAGGTGTTCCTCTGAAGAGAATGGGCTCTGAGGTGCCAGCCCCCACACAGAAACAAAGTCTGATCCCACCTCTCGAAGATCCACATACTGCCCATATCAATTGACAGGTGCCTACCCTTGAAGGGCATAGCTCCTTTTCCTGATGGTTTTCAGTGGCTATTCTAAATTCAGTGAGCTCCCCAGAGTTTGAGCCAGCCATCACTGTGGGAATTTTCCTTGTAATCCCGCTCCCCTTGCTCATACAGACTCTCCTTTCAGATGGATCAGGAGCTCAGCCCAGTGCTCAGCTATGGATCTTTGCCTCCACCTCTACTCATTGTTGGATGTAAGTTCTGTGATGACTTAGGGTGGCTATTCATTTGATTATAAGGGAAGTCCTGTCTAAGCACCACTTTCACTATTGGTTAGAGACCTAGTCAGGGAGAGCCTGTGAGTTCTTGGAGGTTTCCCTAGAATCTGGTCTCATTCCAACCCCACATTGGCTTCCTCTATTAAGATCTCCAACTCTTGCTTTTTTCCCTCTTTGTTGCTACTCTCATTCAACCATCTGCTTCTCTCATAATTTGTTCCCACCTCTTCTTGGTTGCAACACTTAATGCTCCCAATTAGCTAAAGAGATCTCTATTTCCTCTTCTTAGGAGAATCTCTAGATGTCTCTCTTAAGTTCCTTCTGATCCCTAGCTGTTCAGGGGTTGTTGTTTGCAGCTTGGGTATTCTTTGTTATTTGTCTAAAGTCCACTTATGAGTGAGCAGATTCCATGCCTATCTTTCTTGGATGATGATACCTCGCTGAGGAGAATATTCTCCAAATCCACCCATTTGCCTGCAAATTTTAGGGTATCACTTTCTTTTTTTTACTGTTGAGTAGTACTCCATTGTGTAGATGTATGACAGTTTGTTAATTCACTCTTCAGTTGGGGGGCATCTAGGTTGTTTCCAGGTTCTTGCTATCATGAATAATGTTGCTATGAACATAGTGAGGTAATGCCTTAGGAGTATGAATGTGCATCCTCTAGGTATATGCCCAATAGTGATATTGCTGGATCTTTGAGGAGACTGATTTCAAAGATTTCTGAGGAACCGCCATACTGCATTCCAAAGTGGCTGAACAAGCTTACACTCCCACAAACAATGGAGGAGTGTTCCCATTGCTCTGCATCCTCCCCATCATAGGCTATAATCTGTGTTTTTGGATCTTAGCCATCCTGACAGGTATAAGGTGGTATCTCAAAGTTGTTTTGATTTGCATTTCTCTGATGGCTAAAGTTGCTGAGCACTTTTTCAATTGCCTTTCAGCCATTTAAAATTCTTCTGCAGAAAATTCCCCTTCTAGTTCTGAACCCCATTTTTAATTTGGTTATTTAGGGTTTTGGGTTCTATTTTCTTGAGTTCTCTATATATATTAGAAGACACACAAACAAAATGGATACAAAAACAGAAGTCATCTTTCTGCTACATACAAGAAACATACCTCAACTACAAAGACAGATACAGGCTCAGAGTAAAGGGTTGGGAAAAGATTTTCCAATCAAATGACCATAAGAAACAAGCTGGGGTTGCCATCCTAATATCTAAAAAAGTAGACTTTAAGCTAAAAGCAATTAAAAGGGACCAAGATAGTCATTACTTATTCATTGCAGGAACAATTGGTCATGTAGAGATTTCAATCCTGAATATTTATGCCCCTAATATAAGGGCACATACTACGAAAGCTCAAATCCCACATCAATTCTCATACCCTAATAGTGTGAGACTTCAGTACCCCACTTCCACCCCTGGATAGGTCAACCAGACAGAGATTCAACAGAGAATTAAAGAGTCTAAAAGAGGTTATGATGCAAATGGATTTAATATATATTTACAGAAGCTTCCACACAAATGCAAAGGAATATACATATTTTTCAGCTCCTCATGGAACTTTCTCTAAAATTGACCACATAATTGGTCATAAAGCAAATATAAATAGATACAAAAAATTGGAAATAATCCCTTGTATCATATCGAACAACCAGGGCCTAAAGTTAGAGTTCAACAACATCAAAAATCACAGAAAGCCTACCGAATCTTGGAAACTAAACTTCACTCAGCTGAACCTCCTCTGAGTCAAGGAAGAAATTAAGAAAGAAATCAAAATCTTACTAGAATTTAATGAAAATGAATCCACAATGTACCCAAACTTGTGAGACATGATGAAAGCAATCTTAAGAGGAAAATTCATAGTGCTAGATGCCTATATGAAAAGCCTAGAGAAATCCCACACTACACACCTAACAGCTCAGCTGAAAGCCTTAGAACAATTAGAAGCAAACTCACCTAGAAGGAGTAGATGACAGGAAATAATAAAACTTAGGGTTGAAATCAATAAAATTGAAACAAAAAGAACAATATAAAGAATCAATGAATCAAAGAGCTGGCTCTTTGAGAACGTCATCAAGATAGATAAGCCCTTATTCAAACTAATCAAGAAGCAGAGAGAGTATCCAAATCAGCAAAATCAGAAATGAAAAGGGGACATAACAAAAGACCCCCCAAGAAATCCAGATAATTATCAGATCATACTTTGAAAATCTGTATTCCACAAAAATGGAAAACCTAGAAGAAAAGGACAGCTTTTTAGACAGATACCATTTACAAAAATTAAATGAAGAACAGATTAATTACCTAAACAGACCTATAACCCTAAAGGAAATTGAAGCTGTTATTAAAAACCTCCGAAGTAAAAAAAAGCCCAGGTCCAGATTGTTTCAGTGGAGAATTCTACCAGACATTCAAAGAAGAATTACTACCATTACTCCTCAAACTATTTAACACAGTAGAATCTGAAGGAATATTGCCAAATACATTTTATGAGGCCACAATTATCCTAATACCCAAGTCACTCAAAGACACAAGAAGAAGGAGAACTACAGACCAATTTCCCTCATGAATACTGGTGCTAAAATTCTCAACAAAATTTTGGCAAACCGTATACAACAATATATAAAAAAAAATCATTCACCATGACCAATTAGGCTTCATCACTGAAATGCAGGGTTGGTTCACCATATGAAAAACCGTAAATGTCATCCATCATATCAACAAATTGAAGGAAAAAAAACCACATAATTGTATCCTTAAATACAGAAAAAGCCTTTGAAAAAATCCAAGACTCCTTTATGATAAAAGCCCTGGAAAGACCAAGAATACAGGGAAAACACCTAGATATAATAAAGGCGATTTATAAGAAGTCAACAGCCAACATCAAACATAATGGAGAAAAACTCCATTTAGTGCAATCCCACTAAAATCAGGAACTAGACAAGGATGTCCTCTCTTACCTTATCTATTCAATATAGTTCTCAAAGTTTTAGCTAAAGCAATAAGAGAACAAAAGGAAATTAAGTGGATACAAATTGGAAAAAGATGGGAAACTATCTCTATTTGCAGATGATATGATTGTATACATAAGTGACCCAGAGAATTCTACCAGGGAATTTCTACAGCTGAAAAACACCTTCAGCAATGTAGCAGGATACAAGATTAACTCAAAGAAATCAGTAGCCCTTCTATACACTAAAGATAAAAAAGGGCTGAAAAAGAAATAAAGGAAATATTACCTTTTATAATAGCCGTAAATAGCATTAAATACATTGGTGTAACTATAACCAAAGAAGTAACATATCTATTTGACAAAAATTTTGAGTCACTGAAGAAAGAAATTGAAGAGGATATCAGAAAATGGAAATATCACCCATGTTCCTGGATAGGTAGGATCAACATAGTAAAAATGGCAGTTCTTCCAAAAGTAATCTACAGATTCCATGCACTGCCCATCAAAATCCCATCACAATATTTTATGGACCTTGAAAGAACAATACTCAACTTCATTTGGAATAACAGGAAAGTCAGGAGTGCCAACACAATTTTGCTCAACAAAAGAACCATAGGAGGCTTCACTATCCCCGACTTCAAGTTATACTGTAGAGCTACAGTAATAAAAACAGCCTGGTACTGGCATAAAAACAGACTTGTGGATCAATGGAATTGAACTGAGGATCCAGGCAATAACCCAAAAACCTATAAACACCTGGTCTTTGACAAAGAGTCCCAAAATATTCAATGAAAAAAAAGATAGTATTTTTAACAAATGGTGTTGGCATAGCTGGTTGGTAGTGTGTAGAAAAATGCAAATAGATCCAAGCCTGTCACCCTGCACAAAACTCAAATCCAAGTGGATCAAAGACCTCAACATAAACCCAGCCACACTGAACTTGTTAGAAAAGAAAGTGGGAAATACCCTCCAAAAAATTGGCACAGGCAACGACTTCCTAAATATAACACCAGTGGCACACACACTAAGATCAACAATCAATACATGGGACCTCATGAAACTGAGAAGCTTCTGTAAAGCCAAGGACACTGTCAATAAGTCAGAATGACAGCCTACAGAATGGGAAAATATTTTCCCCTACCCTACAAGTGATAGAGGACTGATCTCTATAATATATAAAGAACTCAAGAAACTAGAACCCAAAACCTTGAATAAGCCAATCAAAATCTGGGTTTCAGAACTAAAAAGGGAATTCTCAGCAGAAGAATTTCGAATGTCTCAAAGGCACATGAAAAAGTGCTCAACATCTTTAGCTATCAGAGAAATGCAAATCAAAACAACTTTGAGATACCACCTAACACCTGTTAGATTGGCTAAGATAAAAGGCACAGATGACAGCCTATGTTGGAGAGGATGCAGAGCAAGGGGAACACTCCTCCATTGTTGGTGGAAGTGTAAACCTTTTCAGCCACTCTGTAATGCAGTATGGTGGTTTATCAGAAATCTGGGAATCAATCTCCCCAAGGATTCAGCAATACCACTACTGGGCATATACTGTAAAGATGCACATTTGCACTCCAAAGGCATTAGCTCAACTATGTTCATTGCAGCATTATTTGTAATAGCAAGAACCTGAAAACAATCTAGATGCCTGTCAACTGAAGAATGCATTAACAAACTGTGGTACATCTACACAACGGAGTACTACTCAGCAGTAAGAAAAAATGATATTCTAATATTTGCAGGCAAATGGATGGATTTGAAGAATATCCTCCTGAGTGAGGTATCACAAACCCAGAAAGATAAGCAGGGGATGTACTCCCTCATTAGTGGACTCTAAACAAATAAACAAACAAGAAAAAAGAAAAGCATGCCCAACCTGCAAATCACAACCACTGAACAGCTTGGGATCTGAAACACCTTGGACCAGCACCTTGGATCCCACTCCCTCCAGAAGAACACCTGACCCAGTCTTGATGTTGGGGTGATTAAAGCAGATCTGCCTGGAGTGGATGCTGAACTAAGCCATATTGAGACCTTGGGACCTCCTGCTCTTGCTGGGGAGGAGATAAAGAGATATGGAGAAGTGAAAGTGACTGGAAGGGGTGGGAGGGGGAAGAGAGCTTGAACAAGGATATACATAGATAAAAAAGATGACTTCATTCATAATAAAAAAAATTAATTAAAAAAGGGAGATCTGGTCCTGCCTCTCATTGGCCATATGATAGAATGGGCAGGGGAGAAATGACACCACTCTCTCCCTATCCCTTGCCACCTGTGTTGGATGGGAGAGCTTGCCCTAAGGTCTTAAGAAAGGGAGAGCTGCTCCTGTCCTCACTGGCTATAGCACTCAGGAGAGTGGCCTCTGCATCTCACCTGGGCAACACAGTAGAGCTGTCTCTGAAGGTATTTAAGCAACAGAACTGGTCTTGCCCATTGTTCATACCTGCAAAGGGTGATCTCCCTTGGCTGATGCTGGAGAGCTCACCTCAGTGGTGAGAACAAGGGAGGGCTGTAGGCTGACCAACCCTGCAATTACCCAGGCCCAGAATCTGGGTTATAAGTTTGCCCATCCCAACATCCATGCCATCTATGATCTGCTGGAGTATGTGAAGTTATCTGTACAACACAGGGAAACAACAGGATATTCAAGAGGAGTCTCTGTGAGGACCCAGTACTGATGGTGTAGCATCATCATCAAATAGTAAAATTTTGGCGTCTATCAGCCTGCACAAAACTCAAGTACAAGTGGATCAAAGACCTTAATATAAATACAGTTGCAGTGAACCTCATAAAGGAAAAAGTGAAAAGTAGCCTTGAAATCATTGGCACAGGAGACTACTTCCTAAATATAACACCAGTAGTTCAGACACTGAAATTGATAATTAATAAATGGGACCTCCTGATACTAAAAAATTCTGTAAAGCAAAGGAAATCAATAGGATAAAAACGACAGCCCAAAGAATGAGAAAAGATTTTCGCCAACCCTACAAGTGACAGAGGATTGATCTCTAAAATATATAGATAACTCAAGAAACTAGAGCCAAAGCCCTAAATAACCCAATTAAAAAATGTGGTTCAGAACTAAAAAGGTAATTCTCAGCAGAATTACAAATGGCTGAAAGGTACATGAAAAAGTGCTCAACATCTTTAGCCATCAGAAAAATGAAAATCAAAACAACTTTGAGATACCACCTTATACCTGTCAGAATGGCTAAGATTAAAAATACAGATGACAGCCTATGCTGGAGAGGATGCAGAGCAAGGGGAACACTCCTCCATTGTTGGTGGGAGTGTAAACTGTTCAGCCACTTTTGAAATCAATATGGTGGTTTCTCTGAGAAGGGAATCAATCAACAATAAATCCCAACTATATTAATCTTGGGCATATAACCAAAGGATGCTCAATCTACTACAGGGACACTTGCTCAAGTATGTTCACAGCAGCATTACTCATAATAGCAGGAGCCTGGAATCAACCTAGATGCTCTCAACCAAAGAATGGATAAGGCAAATGTGATACATTTACACAATGGAGATACTTGGCTATAAAAAATAATAATCTCATGAAATATAAAGGCAAATGGATGAAACTAGAAAAAAAATCAGTCTGAGTGAAGTAACCCAGACCCAGAAAGACAAACATGGTATGTTCTCACTCATAAGTGGATATTAGGAGTGAAATACAGGATAACCAACCTGCAATCCACAGTCCCAGAGAGGCTAGATAACAAAGAGGACCCAAAGAGGAATTCATGGATTCCTCTGGGAAGGGAAAATATAAGAGATCCCCTAAGTAAACTAAGGGTGGGACTATGGGGGAATAGGGCAATGGAAACTTGAGGGAGCCAGAGGGACAGGCTAGACATGAGAGGCAAGTTGGGGCTGGATAGGAGAGAATAGGGAAAACAAAGTCTTGATGTAGGCATTTCAGGGTTAGGGAGAAAGCTGGTGCCAAGGACACTCACAGAAATCCACAAGGATAACCCCAGCTAAGACTCCTAGCAAAAGTGGAGAGTGTGCTTAAACTTGCCTTTCCCTGTAATTATATCCTAATTGCCATCCAAGAGCCTTTATTCAGTAACTGATGGAAGCAAATACAGAGATCCATAACCAATCACTGGGCTCCACTCCAGGAGTCCCCATGCAGAAAGAGAGAAGGGACTTTAGAAGCAAGGGAGTTCAAGATCATGTTGGGGGAACCCACAGAGACAGCTGACCTGAACTCTTGGGAGCACATAAACTCTGAACCAACAGTTAGGGAGCCTGCATGGGACTGACCTAGGTCCTCTGCATATGTGTGACAGTTGTGTAACTTGGTTTGTTTATAAGGACCTATCCCTGGCACTTTGCTGACTTTTGGAAACCTATCCCCATGCCAGATTACCTTGCCCATCTCTAGTGCAGCAGGGTAGGGCTTGGTCCTACCTCAACTTCATATGCCATGCTTTGTTCAAGTCCATGGGGAGGCCTACCCCTTTCTGAGTGTGGACAGAGGAGGAGTGGATGAGGAGTGGGGTAGATGGGAGTGGGTGCGGGACTGGGAAGAGAGGAAGGAGGAAAAATTGTGGTCAGTATGTAAAATAAATGAAAATGTTAATAAAATAAGAAGAAAGAAAGAAAGGGTTTAAAAGAAAGAAATGACAAAGGAAATAGTTTAAAAGAAAGAAAGAGTTTATCAACTGTAGGAGTTTCCCAGTGGAAATTTTGTGTAATTTATGTATACTATCATATTATGTGCAAATAAAGATATGTTGACTTCTCTCTTTCTAAAAAATAAATAGTTAAGGTATGAAGTTACCCGGCTCCATAATCACTTGTGTATATTTTCAGCCAGCCTGGGTAACTTAATAAAGCCCTGTCTGAAAATAAAAATAACAAACAAAAATCCTCCAATAGCGTATTAGAGAAATAGGTCAGTGGCAGAGTTTCTGATTACCATTCACTATGCCTTAGGTTTAATCACTAAAATATAAAGACATTTTGTAAAACTTGTTAGAACATAAAACACAATGAAAATGATTAGTTTGACCTGTCGACCTGAGAACTCCAAAGGAATTAGGGCTTCTTCACTTCATTAAAAGCAAGTCTTCTCATGGAACAAGGAAAGATACTCATAATCTGAAATATTAGATGAACATCTTTTACAGCATAGAGCTAATATTGGGGAAAAACACAAGGATTAGTGAGTTCCAAGGTAACCATGGAGAAAAGAATGCAAAGGTTGGGTGACACACTAGAAAAACAGGTCCTCTAATAGGTCATTTCAAGAATCTTCTATGTAAAATGAAATGTAATTCAAAGTAAATGATTACTGTTTCACACTTTTTATGTTTAAGCATGACCATGATCAGACATTAAAACTATGTAGTTTTCAGGTGATCCTTTCTGACCAAGATGATAGATATTATAAGCAAAACAAAAATAGTATATGAAAGACCCCCAAATGAGGACCTTTCCTCAGAAGAAGACCCCGAGTCCCAGAGACCAAGCTGAGCCACACATCAGATGCAAATTGCAAGAGGGTTTATTGGGGGGGGGCGAAGGTACCTCCGGGCAGCAGCAACTCGGGGAGCTAACTGGCGCGCTGAGGCTTTGTTCAGGGGCTTTTTATAGCATAGGGGAGAGCGGGAGGCAGACTTACAGAAGCAAAAGGCGTGGTTATAGGGAAAACAAGGAAATCATTTGCTCATTTAAACAACAACTTTTACTTATTGGATGAAGGCCTAGTGGCGGGAAGAAACGGCGGGAGGAAACGGCCGCTTGCTGGGAGGGGGGCTCCCTGATTACAGGCTTCTTGTGGTATGCAGTCCTGGTCACATACTTCTGGTTATCTGATGGTTCCTTAGCAACCCTTTTACTATTTGCTCGAAGGCTTGTGCTTGTGTGTGGGGGGGGGGACGGGGGACCCTGGGCATGTCCCTGCAAGCCTGGACAAGTCACCTAAACTGAATGTCTGGGTCAAACCCTAGAACCCAGAGTCTTTCAGTATACATAATAAAATACTTTATGGTTTTTAAAGTAACACTCTTCCTCCTTGCTACATGACTAGATATTTCTGAAGGTTTCTAGCAATTGAATTATGGCCAATGGCATATGAATAGACAGGATGTATTCTATATCTGTCCTAGTTCCTAAATCTTCACATAACCTCTCATGCTCTACCTCTTTCTTTAAAAAAATTATCTTATGTCTATGAGTGTTCTGTAAGCAAGTATGTCTTGTTTGTGCCTGGTACATAGGAAGCTAGAGGAGAGTAAGAGATCCCTTAGAGCTGGAGTTACCAATGGTTGTTATGTCATCACACTGGAAGAGTAGCCAGTGCTCTTAACCTCTGAACTACCTTTCCAGCCCCTCTCTCCTCCTCTTTTTGATGACAATGTCATATGACAGAAGAATCCTAAATTTGTGAATATTAATAACTCCATGAATTATATAATCTGACAAGTCTGCTCTAGACCTTTTATTGAATCAAATCACTGCTACTTTGCAGTTGGTTTAGTAGTTAAGCTGTCCTAACATATTTATACTTCAAATAACTATCTGTCCTAGTTAAGGTTAGTATTGCTGTGATTAAACACCATAACCAAAGCAATTTGAGGAGGAAAGGGTGTATTTGGCCTATACTTCCATACTGCTATTCATCATCAAAGTAAGTCAGAACAGGAACTCTAACAGGACAAGATCCTGGAGTCAGGAACTGATGCAGAGGCCATGGTGGGATGCTTCTTACTGGCTTGCTCTGCCTGCTATCTTATAGAACTCAGGACCACCAGCCCAGGGATGACACCACATACCATGGGCTGGTTCATCCCCATTGGTAACTAATTGAGAAAATGCCTTACAGTAGATCTTATGGAGGCATTTCCTTAACTGAGGCTCTTTCCTTGCAAGTTTACATAAAATTAGCTAATAAGTGGTTGAATTTTGTTCAGTCCTATTGGCTAATTGGCCTTACAGTGAACTTTGAAGAGGAATTTCTTGGTGAAACAATCAGCTCTGTCCTATGCATTATAAAATGGTGACATGCTAAAGCTGGAAGTGGTTATAAGGATAGCTCTACCAGACACTCCCTGAACTCCTCTTTGGCTAGGATGACCATAAGTATTTGGCAGTTTTAGTTTATTCATTAGTTATTTTCTGAGTACTTACCCACAGAAATATAATTCAGGAATGATTTGACTAGGTTTCTTCACCATCATCTAGTATTCTTTCAAAACGAGTCAGTAATAAGACAGAGAAACATAATCTAGGAGAAAAACAGTATTTTGGTGCTCAATTGTTTTGTTTCTTTATTTGCTTTTATGGCTTTTGCCCTGGGAAAGTCACTTAACATCTCTATAAGACTCAATTACATTAAGTCAATACAATGAGGATACTAATAACATTTTAGAGTACTTCATATGGCTGTTCTGAGCATGAAAGGAGATAATGTGTATGGCACCTTGTGAGCATCTTTAAAGGACTATTCAGATGGAGGATGTTATAGGAAACACAGATTGTTATTACTACCACACTCTTCCCAGTGTAACTCCTCATGTTATGTAGAAGGGCCTTGGGTAGATGAAGGGAATTAATGGGAAACAGAAAAATGAAACAAAAGAGGTTATAAAGGTTCTTATTCTTTGCTGTTTGAAATACTTGTGATGCCTTGTGAAAATACATGCAGCTATACATTCCTATTCAGCTATAAATTGTCCATTGCTGCAGGCAAAGACAGCGGGACAGAGATGTATAGCATAACAAAATGTTTTCCAACTTCTATGTGTCAGATTTACCCGTGGACTTTGAGAAAAATAAAGGGTCTGCTGCCAACATAGCCACTGAGAAAATCCTACTTTAGAGAGTGTGAATGAGGTCTGAGAATTTTCCTTATTGATTAATTTCACAGGAATGGTGACATAAGGTGAAATATGATCCAGATGAGCAAGTGATTTATAGTTCTTCAAGATGGCACTGTTAAGGGTATCATCAGTTCTTTAGCAGGCCTGCCGCTGATGGGTTCTTGATTATGTCAAAATTATTTTCTAGTATGATGCCAAAGCCACTACTTAGGCTTTTAATCAGATCTTTCTTTCTATTTACATATCATCCTATAATAAATTATTTTCTCATCTGGATCATATATCACCTTATATCAACATTACTTGTGGAATTAATCAATAAGGCAACACTTTTTGCGTTTTTACAGTATTGGCTTATGAGTACTTTATAATGTATTAGTTTTACTTGTTTTTAGGTGTGTGTTTGTGTGTGCACGTGTGTGTGGTTGTGTACAGTGCTGGTGGTTGTAGAAGTCAGAGATTTAGAGTGCCCAGGAACTGGAGTTAGAGAAGATTGTCAGCTACTTAATATGGGTGCTGGGAACAGAACTTGAGTCCTCTGGAAAAGCATTGAGGGCCCTTAACCTCTGACACATCTCTCCAGCCCATCTGTTTTTAATTTTAAACATAATATTTATAGGGAAGAAAAATACAGTGGGATTAGTTAGAAGTCTGAACAAAAGTTCAAAGGTTATAAACCAATCAATATGTCTGGGAAGATTTATTTTTCATTCTGTTAATATGCATCAGTTCAGAAAAAAACACTTTCAACTGTTGATGTTCATAGCTTAGAACAATTCCTGTGAGCACTATATTATAGTTATGTCCACTCTAAAAATAGATACTCATCATATTACAAATTAAAATAGGCTTCTTCTATCTTAATTAGTTAGCAATGATATTTATGACTTGAATTCAATCCAGTTGTTGGTTTCACCCCGAAAGAAAAAAATTGCCAAATTGCTAGTTTTCTGTTCATACAAACATGAGATACACCCAGAGGATCCCTCGCACTCTGTGCAGGCTTGTGGCCTCTTCTCCGGTGCCTCAGTTTTTCAATAGTAGAGAATTGTTTTCTCTAAGCAAGAGTTATTATTCTGTTTACAAAACTGCTCTATTGAGATATAATTGTAAATTTACATAGTTCATTACATGCACAATAAATGGATCTTACTATTATTATTTATGTGTCCATGACAATGATCAATATTTATGCATTTGATTACTCCAAGTTCCCCAATCCCTAACAGTGCTATCCATCAGGAGTTTCCTTATGCCTTTGTGGATTTACCTGTTCTGCTCATTTCACACATGGAATTACAGAAGAAGTGATTTTGACTGACTAGCTTCTTTTATTTAGCAAAGATTTTCAACGTATATCCATTCCAATGCGTCATTTTCCATACATATACATATATATGTAAATTACTGTCACGTTAACTATATTATGGGCATCATATATAATGATTTGTTCATATTCATCCTCCATATTACTTCCAGTGCTTTCCCTGTTTACCCACTTCCCTAACTGTCCTTTTTTTGTTTTCAAGTCTTATTTTTGCAGCTCCCACACATTATTATTGTAATACTTGTCTTTGTGATTTTTGGTTTAATTCGCTTAGTTATTTCCATTTGTTTTCCTGTAAATGACATGATCATACTTTTTATGGATGAATAGAACTTAGGTATATATACCACATTTCTTCTGTAAATTCCTCTGTTGACTGACATATTTTGCCTATTGTGAAAGAGTGTGGCAATAAACACCAGTGTGCAGGTGCCTGTGTTGTATTCTTACTTTTCCTGTGGTTGTATATTCAGACATGAGATAGCTGGAGTGTACACTGTTTTCCAAAGTGGTTGCTAACAATGTAGAAGATTTATTTTTCTCCACATTCTTGCCAGCATTCTTGCTTGTTTTCATAATAACCATTCTGACTGTTGTGACACAGACTTTCAACATAGATTTGGTTTGCATTTCTCTCATGACAATGGCTGCTGTACATTTTTTCATAAATTTGTGTCTGTTTGAATGTGTTACCCATTACTTATTGAATTACTTATTTCATCAACTTTTGAGTTCTTTATATATTCTGAATATTAATACTTTGTTAAATAAATACCTGATAAGCTATTCTTTCATTCTACAGGTTGTCTTTTTCCTATGATAATCATTTCCTTTGCTGTTTAGAAGCCTCTGCATTTTTATACTCTCATTTGTCAATTCTTACTTTTCTTCCTATATTTTCATGTTCCATCTAAGAGTTTCCTGCTACAATATCTTCAAGTGTTTCCTATACATATTCTTCTAGTAATTTCAAATTTTCAGGTCTTACATAGAAGTTTTCATCCATTCTGAGTTGTATAGGGCGAGAGATAACAATCTAGTTTCTGCCTTCTACATGGGACAATCTAGTCTCCCTAGTATTATTTGTTAATGAGGCATTCTTTCTTTTGTATATTTTAGGGTCCTTTGTCCAGAATTACTTGGCTGTAACTAACTGTGTGGGACTATTTCTGTTTCTTCTATTCTGCTCTACTGGTGGTTCCATGTCCATTTTTGTCTGACTACAATGCTTTTTGGCTCTGTAGTAATTCAAACCATGTATTGTTGTGTCTCATCACTGTTCTTTCTGATCTGGATTGCTTTGGCTATTTATGGAACTTTTGTGCTTCCGCATGAATATTAGAATTTATATTTCTGTTTTCTGTGAATTTTGATTGTAATTGTATTAAATATGTATATTTCTATAGGTAATATATACATTTTCAGAATATTAATTTTGAAGTCCAAAAAAGTGAGGAGTCTTTTCATATTCTAGTTGTGTCTTTGTTTTCTCTCTTTAATATTTTAAAGCATATAATCCCCATTGGCAGAAATGTTAAATCATATAAGTGTGTTTACATGTTTGAAAAGCTACTTTATTCTAAAGTGGTTGCATCATTTTACATTCCTACCTCTAATATATGGATGACCCATTGCAAACACTAGTTATTAAACTTTTTATAGTATAGACAGTCTGGTGAGTATAACACGGCATCTTGATGTGGATATAATTCACATTTCTCTGATTAATGTTTTCATTATTTTATTGCATATTTACATGTCTTTTACAAAAATAGCTACTAACACTTTAATAAGGTGTGTTTTTTTCTTTTGCTACTGGATTCTAAGTGATTTTTTGATATTTCAGATAAAAGTTGCCTATGAGATATATAATGTATGAGACAGTCATATCCCATGAGTTATAGTCTCATTTTCTTCATAATATCTTTTGAAGCATGAATGTTTCTAATTTTATAGTATCTATTTGATCTATTTTTTCCCTTGTTGCTTCTGGTTTTGATGCTGTATTATGCCTAATATAAAATTATTCAAATCTAAGTGTTCTTCCAATAACTTTATAACTCTAAATCATATATTATGTATATATATATATATATATATGTATCTCTCTGTGTCTGTCTGTCTCTCTCTCTACATACACACACACATACACAGAAAGAGACAGAGACACAGAGAGAGAGAGAATATGTTGGAGGTCCAGCTTTATTTTTTATTATTTTTGATTGTATAGATTATCCAGTGTGTCTCGCTATGTGTCTTTGTATTATTTTTAAAAAGTCTACATTTCCTTTTGAACTATATTGGCATTCTTATGGGAAAAAAAGATGATAATACATGTGAAAAATTATTTCTAGACATTCAATTATATTCTATTGATCTACATGCTTATCTTTAGTCTAGGACCACATTTTGATCATTATTGTTGCTCTATAATAAACATATTTTGGAATCAGAAACTGAGTCATTCAATTATATTATTTTTCAAAATTGTTTTGGTTATTCTGGGACATTTGTTTTGTCACATAAGTTTTAGGTTGAGCTTATTAAATTCTCAAAAAATCAGTTGGGATTCTGACATGGATTGCACTGATTCTGTAGATGAATTTTATATGCTACCTTAATAATATGTTATCTATTAACATGAAATATCAGTGTATATATTTTGTCTTTCAGACTATACATTTTAGACTTCCTTTTTGAATTTATTTTAGACAGTATCTCACTATGCAGTCTTACCTGACCTAGAACTTACTTTCTAGGTTTGGCTACCCTCAAACTTACAGAGATCTACCTACCTCTGCATCATAAGGGCTGGGATTAAAGGCCATCATGCCTGGTTCAAATGTAGATTTTGTTAAACATTTTTCTATTTTATTCATTTTTATAATATTGTAAATGGAACTTTTGCTGGCTTAATTTTAATATAGACTTTAACAAATAGCCTTTTATTTGAACTTCAGCTTGGAAATTTGGAAATCACAAATGATCACAAATACATAAAATATCCCAGTTCTGGTCTAGAGTGTTGTACAAACAGGGCAGTGTCCTTTCACATCTGAAGACTAAGAATGAAGATGACAATAATATTGTCTCACAACAACTAATCTAAAGAAAGCAGGTAAGATCTGTTTTCAGAACCACCAAAATTGTTTTAAAGCATGCCAGCCTATTTGCAGCCATCAATGTATGGGAACTACAGCAGTATCAATAAACAAGGTAGTCTACAGCTTGAAGAAAGGAAAGGAGTCATTCCTGGAGCCAGTAAAAGGTCAATTGAAAGAGACCTGAAATTAACTGATGTCTGAGATGGTTTTCTTAGTTGATATCAGTTAAATCTTTTCCTCTTTTTTTATTGTTTTTTGAAAATCCATATCAAACTTTACATAAAAAAGGAAAATATTCAGGATAGCTAAAAAAAACTTATAAGTAATAAAACTTTTCTTCTCAAAATACATGAAGCATACAAAATAAAATCTAAACCTCCCCAAACCAGGTTAGGCTCAGCTACAGATGAAGAAAGCATAGCAGGTCACAGCTAATACCCAGAGATGCAATATGGCCACCATAAATTTCTGCTAAGCATCCCTTCTATAGTCAAACCAGAAAGTGTGTGTGTGTGTGTGTGTGTGTGTGTGTGTGTGTGTGTGTCTTTTAAATCACTTTTTTCATCCATTATCTTTCAATGAAAAAAAAAAGAATGTTTTTGCTTAAAATCCACTGAGTGAGTACATCCCCTGCTTATCTTTCTGGGTTTGTGAGACCTCAAGGGAGGATATTCTCCAAATCCATCCATCTGCCAGCAAATTTTAGTATATCATTTTTTTCTTACTGTTGAGTAGTACCCAATTGTGTAGATGTACCACAGTTTGTTAATCTATTCCTCGGTTGAGGGGCACCTAGGGTGTTTAAAGGTTCTTGCTATTACAAATAATACTGCTATGAACATAGTTGAGCTAATGCTTTTGGGGTGCGAATGTATGTCTTTAGGGTATGTGCTCAATAGTGGTATTGCTGGATCCTTAGAGAGAGTGATTCCCACTTTTCTGAGAAACCTCCATACTGCATTCCAGAGTGGCTGAACATGTTTACACTCCCACCAACAATGCAGGAGTGTTACCCATGTTCTGCAACCTCTCCAGCATAGGCAGTCATCTGTGTTTTCATCTTAGACATTGTGATAGGTGTAAGGTGGTATCTCAAAGTTGTTTTGATTTGTATTTCTCTGATGGTTAAAGATGTTGAACACTTTTACATGTGCCTTTCAGCCATTTGTAATTCTTCTGCTGAGAATTTCCTTTTTACTTCTGAACCTCTTTTTAAAATTGGGTTATTTATTCCTGTGGGCTCTAGTTTTTCGAGTTCTCTATATATTTTAGAGATCAGTCCTCTATCACTTGTAGGGTTGGTGAAAATCTTTTCCCATTCCGTAGGCTGTCATTTTTCTTATTGACTGTGTTCTTGGCCTTACAGGAACTTGTCAGTATCAGGAGGTCCCACATATTTATTGTTGTTCTTAGTGTGTGTGCTACTGGTGTTATATTTAGGAAATAGTCACCTGTGCCAATTCGTTGGAGGGTATTTTCCACTTTCTTTTCTGTTAAGTTCAGTGTGGCTGGGTTTATGTTGAGGTCTTTGATCCACTTGGATTTGAGTTTTGTGCAGGGTGATAGGTTTGAATCTATTTGCATTTTTCTACATACTGCCATCCAGTTTTGACAACACCATTTGTGAAAGATACTATCTTTTTTCCATTGAATATTTTTGACCTCTTTGTCAAAAATCAGGTGTTCATAGGTGTGTGGGTTAATGTCTGGGTCTTCACTTCGATTACATTGATCCACAGTTCGGTTTTTATGCCAGTATCAGGCTATTTTTATTATTGCAGCTCTAGAGTGTAACTTGAAATCAGGGATGGTGATGCCTCCTGAGGTTTTTTGGTTGACCAAATTGTTTTGGCACTCCTGGCTTTTTTCTTATTCCAAATGAAATTGAATATTGTTCTTTCAAGGTCTATAAAAAACTGTGCTGAAATTTTGATGGGAATTGAATCTATATATTGCTTTTGGTTAAGATAGACATTTTCAATATGTTGATCCTACCTATCCAGGAACATGGGACATCTTTCCATTTTCTGATATCCTCTTCAATTTCTTTCTTCAGAGATTTAAAATTTTGGTCAAACAGATCTGATACTTCTTTGGTTATAGTTACACCAAGGTATTTAATGCTGTTTGCGCTATTATAAGAGGTGATATTTGCCTTATTTATTTTTCACCCTGTTTGTCTTTAGTGTATAGGAAAGCTACTGATTTTTTTTTTAATTAATCTTGTATCCTGCTACATTGCTTAAGGTGTTTATCAGCTGTAGAAGTTCCCTGGTAGAATTTTGTGCATCACTTATGTATACAATCATATCATCTGCAAATAGAGATAGCTTCACTTCCTCTTTTCCAATTTGTATCCCTTTAATCTCCTTTCATTCTCTTATTGCTTCGGCTAAAACTTCGAGAACTATATTGAATAGATAAGGAGAGAAGGGACAGCCTTGTCTAGTTCCTGATTTTAGTGGGATTGCTTTGAGTTTCTCTACATTTAGTTTGATGTTGGTAATCTGCTTCTTGTAAATTACCTTTATTATACTTAGGAATTTTCCCTGTATTCCTGATTTTTCCAGGACTTTTATCATAAAGGAGTGTTGGATTTTGTCAAATGCTTTTTCAGCATCTAAGGATATGATTATGTGGTTTTTTTCCTTCAATTTGTTTATATGATGGATGACATTTATAGTTTTTTGTATGTTGAACCATCCCTGCATTTCTGGGATGAAGCCTATTTGATCATGGTGGATGACAATTTTTATATGTTGTTGTAATCGGTTTGCCAGAATTTTGCTGAGTATTTTTACATCAATGTTCATGAGGGCGATTGGTCTGTAGTTCTCTTTCTTAGGTGCATTCTCGAGTGGCTTGGGTATCAAGGTGATTATAGCCTCATAAAAAAAAAGTTTGGCAGTATTCCTTCAGTTTCTACTTTATGGAACAGTTTCTTGAGTATTGGCATTAGTTCTTCTTGAATATCTGGTTGAATTCTGCAGTAAACCATCTGGCCCTGTTTTTTTTTTTTTTTCAATTGGGAGACTTTTAATAACAGCTTCGGATTTCCCTTGGTGTTATAGGTCTGTTTAGGTCTTTAATCTGTTCTTGATTTAATTTTGGTACTTGGTACTTGTCCAGAAAGCTGTCCATTTCTTTTAGGTTCTCCATTTTAGTAGAGTATAGATTTCAAAGTATGACCTGATAATTCTCTGGATTTCCTGGGTGTCTGTCCTTATATCTCCACTTTTGTTTCTGATTTTGTTAATTTGAGTACTCTCTCCGTGTTTCTTTTGGTTAGTTTGGATAAGGGTTTGTCTATCTTGCTGACTTTCTCAAAGAACCAACTTTGTGATTCATTGATTCTTTGTATTGTTCTCTTTGTCTCTATTTTACTGATTTCAGCACTAAGTTTGATTATTTCCTGCTGTCTACTTCTAGTTGAGTTGCTTCTGAGTGTTCTAAAGCCTTCAGCTGAGTTGTTAGGTCTCTTGTGCGAGATTATCTTGGTTTTTCATATAGGCATCTAGTGCTATGAATTTTCCTCTTACTCTAATAGTGGGGACATCAATACCCCACTTTTACCCTTGGATAGGTCAACCAGACAAAGAATCAACAAAGAAATAACAGATGTTATGATGCAAATGGACTTAATAGATATTTACATAAGCTTCCATTCAAACACAAAGGAATATACATATTTCTCAGCACCCCATGGATCTTTCTCTAACATTGACCACATACTTGGTCATAAAACAAATATCAATAGATACAAAAAAATGAAAATAATCCCTTGTATCGTATCAGACTACCATGACCTAAAGTTAGAATTCAACAACAACAAAAATCGGAGCAGTGTGAAGAAGCAGCAAGAGCGACCCCCGGACGGACCGAACACACGCACAGCATCCTGGCGTTCAGCATCCACGTCCCTCGCCGCCGCCGCCATGCCCAAAAGAAAGGCTGAAGGAGAGAGTAAAGGAGATAAAGCCAAGGTGAAGGATGAGCCACAGAGAAGATCTGCAAGGTTATCTGCTAAACCTGCTCCTCCAAAGCCAGAGCCCAAGCCTAAAAAGGCCCCTGCAAAGAAGGGAGAGAAGGTACCCAAGGGGAAGAAGGGGAAGGCCGACGTAATGATGCGAGTAATTCTGCAGAAAATGGAGATGCCAAAACAGACCAGGCACAAAAAGCTGAAGGTGCTGGAGATGCCAAGTGAAGTGTGTGCATTTTTGATAACCGTGTACTTCTGGTGACTGTACAGTTTGAAATACTATTTTTTATCAAGTTGTATAAAAATGCAGAATTTTGTTTTACTTTTTTTTAAGCTATGCAGTTAGCACACAGAACACTGCATTGTTCGGGGAGGGAAGGAACATGTGTCACTAACAATGTCTCCCAAGCTGGATTGATAATGGTTGATGATGGAAAACATCTTTCCCTGATAATTTTGAAAGACTCTTCTTGGCTCTCAGTAGAGACGTCCTGATGTTGACATATGTGGCCACCATGCCTTGTGTGGGGAAACTCTAAATTCTTTTTTTATATCTTCCTCCCCCTGTACCATCAGCATGGACTTAACTCCCTTAAAACCAGAGACATGTTGGAACCTGACACCCAGAATTGGTTTTGCTGGTCTGTTGAGCAATCTGGACTTTGCAGTGACATCATTGAGTGTCCTCAAAAGAGCAGTGGTTCCTTTTATAAAAGATTGTGGATCTTCAGATTGATAATTCTGCCATTTTCATTTCATTTCCTGAAAGTCAGGGTCGGCTTGTGAAAAGTTGTTAAACAACATTCTCAATGTGAAATGTCAGCCCTCACTCTAAGTTCCCCCCCTTCTCAAAGCATCGAATGAAGACTCATCAGGTTTTATAGTGGTTTCTGACTTTGGTAGTCTACATAAGAAGGGAGTTTGGAAGTTCTTGTATACTGTTATGATTCTCTGCCCATGTCCTGCCTGAAAAACCATGGTTGTTTATGGAAAGTATCTTTAATAAAGCTGGATACCATTTGGCTTGGGGGAAAAAAAAACAAAAAAAAAATCACAGAAAGCCTACAAACTCATGGAAACTGAACATTTCTACGTTGCACCACCTCTGGGTCAGGGAAGAAGTTAAGAAAGATGTCAAGGACTTTGTAGAATTTAATGAAAATGAATCTACAAAATATCCAGACTTCTGGGACACAATTAAAGCAACCTCTTCCTTTCTAGAAGACCTTACAACTTCTTGAGGAATCAAAGCTTCTATAATCTGGTAGTATTTGATCAAGAAAGTAGACTCATTGGATGATATTTATCCTTATTTATATTTACCATTCTTTTTGCCTATGATTCTATCTCTACCTACATCAGTGCATTTGTAATAGCAAATAACTCTACTGAGGTATAACAGCAATTTGACATCATATAATCTGTGAAAATGTATTAAATAGTACATATGTGACTGCTGCTGATGCTGGAACTTGAATTCTAGAGACTAGAAATCAGTAAGCAGAGAAAACCATGAAAAGAAACATAAGTTAGAAACCGCAGGACTGAACTAGAATCACAAAGATAGACTGCAACTATACAGAGCTTTTTTTTTTTAACAACTTTAAACCTTCAATATTGATGGGATGGGATATTCCTGAAACATATGGTATTGTTAGTCTTATGAATAAATTCTTATTTGTTGTGTGAGTTGAATCTGCCACACTTACCACCACCAAGATGAGGCAATAGCTGGAATTAAAACATCAGTAATGCCTTATCCCCTATATGGATAATTCAAAAGGAAAATGACTATACTTTATCTACATTGTCCTCACATATAAAGCATATTTTGTGGTCTAAATCTACACAGGAAAGGAAATCCTAAGGAAATATGGTTCCAGTTTAGCTAGTTTGACTCAGAACAACATCTATGATGCTTATGTGTTGGTGTTCCATCCCTATAATACATGTCTGAGGTAATTAATTTAAAATGGTTTATTTTGGCTCAGTTTTGAAGGATCAACTTCATGATACCATTGTTTGGATACATGCCAATGTGGAATGATGCTTTCCAGCCATGATGAACTCTTATTCCTCTGGAACCATAAGCAAAAGTAAATTTTTTCCATACATTGATTTTAATCATGGTGTTTTATCAGAGGAACAGAAAATAATACAAATAATAATAATACAAAGAAGTAGAGTCCAATACAAAGTAGTATAATCCAATCAAAAATAGTAGGATTCAATAGTCTCCTTCTAGGACATGACTTTAGTGATATTTAAACTTTCAGCCAGCCACTCCTCTTAAAGATCGTGGCTCTTTTAATAACTCAACCTGAAGCCCAAGGATTTGGCATTTGTCTGGGGACAATTCAAGGTCTAAACACAGCAACTTGTCAAAACAGATCATAATTCTCAATGAAGACATTATTTTTCAAGTATCAGTTGATGTAATCAATGATGCAAAAGAAAATAATCTGTTCCCAACAAATGAGAAAGAGCAACTTCAAGCCTTTTTTACTTCCATATGCTTCTTGATAGCTGAGATCTCAATTGGGGCCCTGAAATGCATTTTTTTCATTTAATGAGATATGCTAAATAATTAAAGAAATAAAACTAAAAGAATGCAATTTCTCAGTCTAATGACATGAAATAGGTCTATATAATTCATGAGATTATTGCCTTGTTTTCATGGGTTGTGGTACGGATTCATACATTTTACTACAAACTATTTTCCTGTGAAGTTTTCCTCATAAGTAATGGAAAATGAAGAAAATAAAAAGAGAAATAATTGTGTTGCATAGAAACTGATCTTCCTTAATAGGTATAACCACAACTTTCTAAATTGGACTAACAGAGTAAACAAACATGGAGTTACCTATACTCATCTTAGGAAAGTTTCCTTGAGGTGGTGACTTAGGAAGTATGTATACTATTAAAAAAAATAATGCACCAGACATTTCCTATCTCGTTTTCTTATTTGTTTTCTTTGTGGTCATTGTTAATGAATAGAAATCAATACATACCACCAGAGCAAACATTTAAAAAAATATATATCACTGGTTTGGGATGATTATATAAAACTAGTGTAGGGCTTGAAACTATTCCAAGAATGGAAAGAATTATAGTTTAGCTTTGCAAATTGTCAGCTGCCTTAAGCCAAACATGATTTATAAGTGCAACCAAGGATTCAGGATTCATTTTGTTTTTCCTATTCTAGCCTAGGAGTCCATATCTCCTGTAGTAACTCTGACATCCTCCTTATATATGCACAAACTCATCTCTGTCACCAATAAGTTGAAAAAAGAAGCAGAACTTAACAAAGTTTTAATTCAAGACATTTTTAGGCTTTTTTTTCAAGAGATAGCCTGAATAAGTTTTCTCAACAATCAAACCAAACCTATTTTGATTTTTGTCAGAGTGAAAAGCACAAGTAAAACCATAACTTACTGATTTAAAAAAAAAAACAAATGTATATTCTTCACTATAATCCATAACATAACATGAAATCTAATTCAACACCCTTGGATAAAATTAATGCTTGATTTTCTACAACAATAGTTTCTTAAATACTGATTTGTTCTTAGTAACATTTACCAAAAAATAACTTAAAACAAGAACTTTATTTTATCTTCTTACTGAATGGACATTTAAAACCAGTGATTAAATTTGTTTTATATATTGAATAAAGTTTCTGCTTTTTTAGTTTCTGATCTTTAGATAATCATTAGTTACTTTAACCATAAAAATGTTTTTAGAAAGTTATGCATATTTAGAATATTTCTGCTAAATTGTAAAATTTGTTTTAATGGACAACTATATATATTTTATAAGCATATATGAATATGCTTATAAAATTTGGTCTCCTAGATTTTAAAAAGTCACATAGCTTTGTAAAAGAATTTTAACTATGATAACTAAAACTCAAAATTATTTATAAAGACTTCTTCAACAGATAAAAAACCAGATATTTAGTCAATTGAAAACAAAAAGAAAACACATTAAAAATCCATTCCTATAAAAAGATCACAACTGTATCCAGCCACTTCTAACTCACTCCTATTCTATGGAAGTTGAGGCAGTGAACTTTCTAATCTTCTCACATTATCTCACAGCACATGTATGGGCTTTGAAAATGCTGGATGATATTCATCTTTGATGCCTTGCATGACAAGTAACCCCAATGTTTATGTTTCCTAAATATTTTTGTAATTAGATTTTAAAATTATTTATGATATCTAGTATTCCACCTGGTATATTTTTAAGTAACAAAATAATACTAATTTCCATTTCAATAAAGGTATAAATGAAGACATTGTGTCCTTCTGTTTGATTGTACCATTTTGGATTTTTGTTTTGTTTTGTTTTTTGATCATGCCCTTTTGTTATGACTATTTGCTTATTCTAAACCTCTACCTTGTTAAAAACTAGTGTTTAAAAGTTCAAGTGTTAGGGGCTGGAGAGATGGCTCAGTGATTAAGAGTACCGTCTGCTCTTCCAGAGGACCCGGGTTCGATTCCCAGCACCCACATGGCAGCTAACAACTGTCTGTAGTTCCAGTTCCAGGCAAACACCAAGGCAAATAAATAAATAAAGTTTTTTTTAAAAAAAAAAAGTTCAAGTGTTTTCATAATGTGTATTTATGTATATATGTATATGTAATACATACATATATATGTATTCTGACTATTCAGTATAAAATAAATAAAATAAAAAATATAATTTCTAAATAACTAAAATAAAACAAAAAAATATAGTTTCTAAATAACTAAAGATTTGGCTTAACAGCTATCCAAATTATATAAAACACATCAATATTTAAAACAGCAGTCTCAATAAGGAGGGAGGAAGTTTTTGCATTGTAGAAAGGAGAAAAATGTTGTTTGGTCATAATCTTTGGGGGCCACCCAGCTCCCAAATAAATTACACATGGAGGCGTATTATTACTTATAAATGCCCAGTCTTAGTTTGGTTTGTTTCTAACCAGCTTTTCGAGACTTAAATTATCTTCTCTACCTTTTGCCTCTGGGCTTCTACATTTCTCTTACTTCTATGTATCTTGCTATCACTCTTACTCCATAGATGGTTGTATGGCTGTGTGGCTGGCACCTTGAGTCATCCTCTCCTTGAGTTATCCTCTCCTTGTTGTCTTTCTCCTTCTACTATATTCCCAGATTTCTCCTTCTATTTATTCTCTCTGCCTGCCAGCCCCATCTAGCCTATCTCTTGTCTTGCTATTGGCCATTCAGTTCTTTATTAGACCATTGGATGTTTTAGACAGGCACAGTAACACAGCTGCACAGAATTAAAGAAATGCAACATAACCACAGGTAACACACCTTAAAATAATATTCTAAAACAGGGAAAACAGAAAAAAACAGTCATAATCTTTTATACTTAAGTACTATGTTTATTGATTAATTGGCATCTGAAATGTCCTATGGTGCAACTAGCAAAGATTAAAAATTAATTAAACAATATTTGTATTTTACTAATAGTAAAGGGCAATACTAAAGTGATTAAATCCAAATTCCCATTTCTAACCATTTAAATATAAGTACAAATAACTGTAAATACTTGGAGAAAACACAATCTAGTTAAAACATATAAATTTTGGTTATTTTAAATACATCTTTTTTTCATCTGTTATCTTTGCTCCATTAGGACACACTGTGCTCTTGATTACTTCATTTTAGCTATAGTAGTCCTATTATGTGTCATATGTAAATGTTTTGTCAGATATATGTGGGATTAAAAAAATCAGACCTAGGTCCTAATGGCTACTAGTTTTGATATTATTCAGGAATTTTATTTTTAATGGCCTTTACCAATTATTCTACTGTCCTGAAGACTGTTGTTCTTACCACTACTCAGCATCATCTACATTAGATCCAATAAAATCAGCCTTCCTAGCTATGAGGAAACTTATATTTTATAAATAATAAATCCCATGTCCATGTACAGAATGTGATTGTCTTACTGGTGCAGCAATGAATGGCAACTCCTGGAAAGACTGTGCCTGCAGAGACTGACTGACTGATTAGAGCTGCAGCATTGTGGAGAAGCTGGAATGTTGCAGGTCCAGAGGCTAATTACCTTATGTTAGGTTAGTTCTAGTCCTCATAAATTCCTTGCCCATCTGTGTCAAAACTAACTTCCTGTGACTAACAGATTAAAGCCTTTGTTTGGAATCTATTAACTTAGCAAATGCATTGGCTTCCACCTACCTAAAAGCTAAAAATGTTATTAAATAACATCTTAGGCCTATAGAGAAGCCTTCCCTATCTTGTCTTAGCCACCTCTCTGAGGTTCATACCAATGCATATTAAACTAGCCTTGATTTATGACTTTCTTTATTCTGTAAAACTGTAACACTTCCTGAAAGTGTTTCCCCACTGAAATACAGAATTTGGAGTAATAATTCCTGGGTAGTGGTCACTCAAATTGGCTCAAGAATAAACTATATATTATTCCCTTAAAAAAGTAAAACATATATTTCTCAGGGGTAAATAGTTGTACTAACTGAATATTTTTTAACTTATTTTCCAACATAATTCTCCTTGTCACAAACCCCTTTGGTACTGGAATGCCCTATTTCCTTAATGACTTCAGAGCCAGCCCTCTACTTCCATCCTTATTGAAATCCCATTAGAGAAGATGGCATGTTGTTACATATGCACTGTAAATTGTGCACCTGATAGTTGAGTATATTTAATAATTAAGTGAGAAGTATGACTCCTGAATAACTACAAAATTATTTGACAGTAGTTGACGAGGTATTATAGTTTTAACAGCTTCCAATCTGATAGAAGAAGGCTTCATTCAGCATCCACTGGAAAAAAAAAAACTAGAGGGAGGAAGACACACACAAATGATAATAGATTGGAAATATCCAGGCAACATCTCTCAAAAGCTCTCTTATAATTAGTAACTGATTATAGTATGAAGATGCTTATATTTATTACACATGCAATGCATTATCCTAGCTCAAAGTATACCTACATTTTTTACACTTCTAGACAGGCAAGGTTGTGTGTGTTAACACTTTGCAAGAAACAGATAGCTGTTAACTTCAGAAAAGCACAGTCTGGACAAATGAAAAATAGAGGATGGTTAGAATTAGCCATCAAGCTGGTAGCCTTTAAAGGTTTATGATAAATACATACTGACTTTCTGTTAATAGTCCTCATAGACCCATTTATTTTCACCTTTCATAGGAAAACAAAATTCTGACTTTTTTTAATTTAGGTCTAAAGTAAGAGAGGCTCTTATTGGGATTGTAGGAATTTTGCCTAACAAACCAGAATTTGTCCGTGTCTGCATTTTAATAATTAAAACCAGTGGCTTATAGCATTTGTAACCTTTTCAGCTGTAAGTATGATATACACAGTGCCATGACTCGGTTGAAATTCTGAACAATGAGAAAATCCTGCCTATATTTTGTGTATCAAGTCAGACTTTAGTGAGGTAATAAGAAAAACTTGACCAAATTCCCTATCATTCTTGTCCTATTTTCGGAGAATTAGAAGGTTTGGTTTTTCAGTTTAAAGATCAAATTTGTGTGTGAAATAATGACATTGCTAGAGTAATATTCCTAACATTTGTCTATGTCCACGTTATCATCATCAAGATCAGCAGTGACCACCTTTGAATTTCCCTGTGGCTGTAAGTCATTTTTTAAACTTCAGTTTAAAGGAAGTTCTGCTTGATAGGATACATTTTTTTTTTTTAGAATTTAATTTTATATTGATAAGGAGCACAAGACAGAGAGAGGAAAGGGTAAGAAGGGATGGAGGGAGAAAGGAAAGAAGGGAAGGAGGGAGGGAGAATGCCTAATATAACTGGGTTACAGTCAGGTGTCTGGTCCTCTGCAAAGACAGTAGGTGCTCTCAACTGCAGAAACACTTTTCTATCCCTGTAGATATTTTTAAATGACTAATTTAAAAGAATCAATATGAGAAGAACAAGGTAACACTCCCTTTTCTCTTTGCTATTGAATAAAAGAGAAATAAACTAAAACACAGTCTAAGCACAAATATAATCCCAGGTCCAAGTTTTCAAGTTAAGTTGTATGACTAACTAGTCTCAACCTTGTATAATCAAAAGTCTGTCAGTGTGAATTTTCTCATCTGGAAAATGGGTAATGGTTACTGTCTTACCAAAATTTTTGTGCTCTTCTGACCCAGAGAAGAATAAGAATTTTCTTTGTCAGCAGCCAAACATCATTTGAAGGAAAAGTTTTAAAATGTGAGGTTACCCATGGGTAGCAAAGCTATGAAGAATAGAATACATCTTGATGAACAACTCTCCTAGAATGGTTTTCTCTAAACCAATGATTCTCAATTGTAGTTGCATAATGTGGAGCCTAAGATTACTAGTGCCTAATCTCCTCTATAAGATACTCTCATGTCATTTGTCTGGGCATGTGCAATTTGCAGCCCACACTTTGCATGTATCCAAGGATAGCTATAAATTCAGCTATGAATGGTTCTTAGTAGGGGATTTGATCATCTTGTTATCTCACAGCTGCTTTTACTATTTATGACAACATCATATTATAATGTCAAAAGTTTGCACACCTTGACAGAGCATCTGGGTTACTAAATTCTTCTTATGACTCTAAAGAGATGCTAAAATCAGGAAACACTACCCTGCATCACAAGTAAGGACTTTTGCATGCGTGCCTCCTGCTTACATCTTGGGCTACTTGTTTAGGTTAAATGCTGGCTGGTAGAGATGTTACCTCAAAAATTCAGTGTACCCAACAACAGGAGGTAAAACATTGAAACAGGAACTGGATAACCTAAATTCAAAGCCAAGATATATCACCCTTATGATATGTGACATTAGGCAGTTTATATCTTTATCAATGTCCACAACATCATGCAAGGCATCATTTTTTATGCAGACTGTAGACTAATAATTATGCATTGTAAAGCCATATAATACATAATAGGAATCTAAGGTAGACATAATTGTCCTGTTTCACAGCAGAGAAACAATGCTGTGGGAAAACTATGAGATTTGGCTTTGGGTGGAATTGAATTTCCATCTCAATTTTGCTCTCCTAACAGCATGGTCACTTTAAGCAGTTTATTTAGCATCATATTAAACCATATAATGGAAATATTATCATCTCTTTCTGTAGGATTTTGTGAATCACAGATAATGTACTTGAAGAGCCTAGCATAACTTCTGATACTATGGCTTAATAAAAAAAGCAATTTCTATTTTCACATCTCAACTGACTGTAGTCTCCACTATTAAGATTAAGAACTTGGAACTTAACATTAATATGATATGCTCCAGATTTGGTATAAGGTCTGTCTTATTTAAAAATGTAATTCTCACCTTGAAGTCTATTGATAATATCCTGGATAGGATTCAGGTAACCTCCCTCTGGGTATTGCCTCAGCAACTAGCATGGACAGGTCAATTAACTTTTCTGGGTTTCGGTTGTCTGCAAATGTGAGATTTGAAAAAGACGATGTGTAAGTTCTCTGTCTCAGACATGTGATAATTGTATAAAGCTTGGCTCTCAAAAGAAGATTGCTGTATTTTCCATTATAGAAAATAGCACTTTTTTTTCCAGCTTTGGGTATTTTATCCTGACTCAGTAAAATCAACTCAGACTTTTCCAAAAGAAAAATCATGAATGCAGTGGAGGAAGGTTCTGGTAAAGATAGCCTTAAAACAGGAACTAAAGAGTCAAAGTAGAAAGTGAGGTTTGTGATTCATTTCTTTTCTCCCTGTCTTCACACTGCCCTATTTATTTTTTAGGGCAAGAGATAAAAGTAGGTTGGACTAGGAGTGGATAGGTAAAGGGGCATACTGCAGCTGCAGTTTCTTTTCATATCCCCCCTTAAGCCTAGTGACAGAATGAAGAAAAAGCTAATCGAAGTAGGATGACTTCCTGTGCCTGAGGGTCCCAAACCCTTTCATCTTTCCTCTCTCTCTGAATGCTTAAAAAGCTGCAGACTGACAAACACCAATACTAAAGTCCTGACAGGGCTGCTATGAGTATTTTCTGCTCAAAACCCATGGATTTTAAAAGACTTCAGGGCCTGCAGGAGTTAGTGAAAGAGAGATTGAAGAGTTTGCTACTTTTCTTTCCTCCAAATGACAAGGCAGTGGTTGGCTGCCTTTGGAATTTCTGTGTTGCTGGTTTGACAGGAGGGGAAAAAACATGATTGAGAAAGCAAATGAGAGAGTATGTCTCCTAATAGAGAGAGCAATTGAAGTCCTAGAGGAATGTGTAGGAGAGTGTCTGAACTAGTCCCAGAAGGTTCTAATGGCATTCCCTCCTTCAACAGCTTGTTTGAAGGCCTGAGGCTGTCATACAAAACAATACTCTGCTGACTGAATGCTCTATTGAGGTGGCTAAGGAATAGCTGGGCTCCTTAGCAGCCCAGAGTTTTCTTTTGTGTAAGCACTGACCAGTCTCTTAGCTTCTTTCTGGATTATTTGGATTTGGGTCTGTATTTTGTTTTGTTTTGACAGCACATGTGATAAATAGGGATGCTCTTTGAAAGGGACCCCCAAAAGCTTCCAGTTTCTTTGTTATAGTGGGAAGCTTGCCAACAGAAGACTTGAACAAGTAGCTGGCTCTGGTCATTTAAAATAGTCTCCATTTCAAATGATCACCCTTCTCCTCTTTGTCCCTGACTGGATTGATTGGTAATTGAGTGTTAGCAAAGTACTTTTTTGTCAAAGCTCAGTTTACCTGCATTTAAAAAATATGGCATCTAGAGAACTATAAAATAAAGAGCAAAGCCAACAGGCACATTCTCCCCCTCCCCCTTCTCTCTGTAGGACTTGGGACTATTGGGTTGTCTTCTAGGTCTTTTTACGTGCCCATGACCACTTTTCCCTAACTTTCATCATTTTATTTTTTCCCAATTTTAGATAGGTACAAAATTCACATGCTAACAGCATGGAGAAGTTGTAAAAGCATATGGTATAAAGTCTACCTTTATTATTATCTTCTAGCCTATTGCACTCCCCTCTAGAAGTTACCAGTGCAACTAGTTTCCTATTAATGCTCCTAAACATACCACACACTTATACAAGCATTATGTGTATAGGTTAATTTTACTCCTGCATAATCCTGAGTGGCAGCTTATTATACATAGCTGGGCCTTACACATGTTTGATTTTTGTGTCTCAGAACTTTTTCAGTCTTTAATCATTCAGATGGATTTCATTGCTTTTTATACCTTCACAGTATTTCATGGCATGAAGGTGTCCATACTATGTTCACACTATGTTTAACTAGCTATGAGGAAAGATACCTATAAGTTTTAAAAATTTGCACATAAGACATTGCTACAAAGAGAAGCATCACTGTGGTGTCCTGTTATCCTGCTCAGGTAACTAATAAGGTATTTGTGCCATGCCCCAGAGGCCCTAAATTTGGTGGTGACCTCCCCATAGCCTGAATCCTGCACATTCCTCACTTCTCTACCACCAAACTCTTGATGCCTGGAATCCATTTTATTTTCTCTGGTGAGAAGGCTGCATTTCTAACCTCTTAACCTAGATTGTTTCATTAGTAACACTACCTTTATATAGTTCTAGCACTATGCTCTGGGAGTGATACAAATTTGTTTTATCATTTCTAGGTCACTAAGACTGTAGCATTTCACTAGGTTGTAACAGCAAATAATTGCCACACTATCCTATTCCCTAGTGCTTTATATGTATGTCATCTTGCATCTATGTTACACCACAAACACATCCCAGATTATAGAAAAAGCCTGGTTAGAGAACGAGCATTTTTTCTAGAATAATGCCATTTTTGTATGCAACAGTGAATATTGGGAGCTCAGCATGTATACTGGGGCCCACACTGAGCTTCCCAGGGCAGGAGCCATCTGTCTTATTTATCTTGTTTTCTTCAGTGCCTGCTGAAGTGATTGGCATCTGGTAAACATTCACTTGACACTAAAAGATTAGAAAAATTTAAAAGACTGTTATATTAAATCAGAGAAGCTAACTCATAAGCAATTATATAAAATAGCAAATTTATTGCAAACATTTCACCTCATACAATTAGGGAAGTTTGTTGAGCAGTTTTGTATGGCTATTTATGGCTGGTAATAAACAGGTCTGAAGTCATCAGGAAAGGCAGTTGGGACGTAAAGATAGGTGAGCGGTAGGAGAGAACAGGGACAACCTGGAATTCAAAAGGACAAGCTACAACAAAAAAGGAAAGGCAGCCCCAGAGTCCTTAATGGGGGCTGGCCACACCCAGTTTAGGGTCCTAAGACCCCAAAAAGCTGTGCCTCTAGGTCTCCCTTAACAATGCCTGAATCCCACTACAACCTTGAATGCATTGTAACTTGCTAGACTCTCTCTGGTAGATAGGGTGGGGTAAGGGGGATTGGGAGTGAGATCTGAGCCACTGGACTCAACCTGGGGTTGAAGCTAGATGATGAGTGTCCACAATAACAACCCAGAACCCTCCCAGCCTGGAGGTGGGGCACTGAGTCAGGAGTCTTGCATTAGGCCAGAACTTATATAGCATTGTGACAAGGGGGTGGCAGTCTTGGGATGGGGTAGGTAGAGTGGGGAATAAGGGCCAATAATATTTTACCACTTTTGGAAAGGCTGGGCGGTGGTAGTCTTAGTTTGGACTGTGCTGAGTCACTCACGCATGGAATTTATGGCCAGAAACAGGCTGGCAAACTCTAGGAGGGCTTAAGAAGTTATACTGGGCCTCAACCCTGAAGCCTCCGAGGGCCTAACAGTAACTTCTCCAAAACCCTAAACTTTATTTTTCTTTGTAATATTGAAGATTGGAATTAGAGCCTGGAGTGTGTTAGGCAAGTGCTTCATCACTGAGCCATGTTTCCACTCCTTCCAGAGAATTCCATTTCAGTGATACAGTGACATGGAGAAGAATAGAGCCTTTCATCACAAAGCTCAACTTAGAATAAATGGGGAAACACAATTGCAGTTGGGAAGCCGCAGATTTGACTGTTGTGCCAGAAACTAAGCATGATTGTCTAAGAGTCAGAGAAGCTTTGAAGAATCTAGAAGGAGCCAGAGGAACCCTGGGTCTACCCGAAAGGAGTATATGCCCCCCCTCTACTGTCCTTCCCTGGGTACTCTTTTGCTTCCACTGCCACATCTTATCCAAAATACCTATAGTAATTCAAGTTAACAAAACAGTATGCAGAGAGGTGAATTCTGGGAAACACAGGTCCAGGTTAGCTAAGTTGACACCTATCTACTACTAGATAATGTTAGCTTTCTTCAGATATCACTCAAAATTGTGTGTTCCAAAAAGAAACATTCACAGACTGTAAATCAACCTCCCAAATAATCTATACTATCTACAGGAACAGAAAGACAAATACTATTTGTACAACTCCCTAAAGATAGCATTTTTGTCTCATAGAAAACCCATGAATTTTTTTAGAATATGATAAAACGCTTCCTCTGGAAAATCTATTTTACAAAGCCCAAGTATTCACTTCTAGATTCTATCACAGAGTTCAGTTCACACAGGAGAAAAAAAAGATATGTTTCCCCAAGTAGCTGTTCTAACTTCAGAACTTTTCCCAGTCTCAATAATCATAATTAAAAAGAAACGTTAAAGATGTATTATTTTGTGAATTTACATTTGTATTAATCTTAAATATTCTAAAAACTGTAAAATATTCTACTAATAGATCTTGGGAAATCTGCAAACACTTTTAAATGGAGCTATTGTTCATCTAGTCCGAAGGTGCTCAGTTCTATTCTGTCATGTTGACAGAAACAGCAGTAGTTAGTTCTGAGTCCAGTCCTGAAAGGGCCTTGAATCTTCTATTTGCCCACAGACACTACAATCCTATGGAAAGAGCAACTTCTGGGTAGTGTGACCCCTTACTCTGGACTCTTGGTAATTAAAACATGGGGTAGAGCTATTTCAAATGATCTGAAGATGTGCATATAGAAATTAAAGCCAATGAATTTTTGCATAGTTTGTTGCATAACATTTGTGTAAGTGCCTATTTCAATTGCATGTTAGTAGTCAACTTGACAGAATCTAGAATTACCTAGGAGGTGGGTCTTTTTGTATGCTGGTGGGGATCATCTTGATATCATTGATTGAGGTAGGAATACCTGCCCACTGTTGGCTGTACCATTTCCTAGCTGACATCCTGAACTGTATAAATGATGAGAGAGAACTAAGTAGCAGCATGCATTCTTCCTCTCTGTCTTCAGATTGTAATTGAGACCAATCAGGTAAATCAGTCTCCTACTTCTTTGACTTCTTTGCCACATCGGACCATACTGTGAACTGCCACATGAGGAACTGTATGAAAGAGTCACGGCATTAGGAAGGTTGAGAACCACTGTTCTATGTAGTGGGATTATGTTGGTACATTGTAAATATTTGTCCCTCCTACTAGGTTAATAAAAAGCTGATTGGTCAGAGGTAGACAGGAAGTGTGGTTGGGGAACCAGACTAAGAAAACTCTGGGAACAGGCAGAGCAGAGCAGAGATGTCAGGAGACACAGAGGAAAGAAGGTGAAATGCTTCTGAGAAAAAGTACTGAGCCACATGGCTGAACAAGATAGAAATATGGGTTCGTTTAAGAGCAAGAGCTAGCAAGTTATATGCTTGGGTTCCAGGTCAATCAGCATAAAATGAGTGTAAATGTCCGTGTGTTTCTATGGGACTACCAGATTGCCTGTCAAACCTCTGATCTAGGCCCTAAAGTCCGGGCAAGAAACTTCATCCACATTCTAAGGGCCTAGTTTGGTCCCAAACAGGTTTCCCAGATGTTAGACCAGAGCACTTGAGCACTCAGTAGCTCAAGTCAGCTGTCTTTGTGGGTTTCCTCATCAAGATCTTGACCCCTTTGCTCATATAATCCCTCCTCCCTCTCTTCAACTGGACTGGAAGCTTGACCCAGGACTTAGCTATGAATCTCTACATCTGCTTCCATTGCTGGTTTTGCACGTGAGAAGAGACACACACAACCAGATGCCACACAAGAGTTTATTCAAGGGAGTTACTGAGCGGGTACCGAGAGAAAAGCAGGGGTGGGGTGGGTGTGGGGGACATGACTGCCACATGATGTCTCCTTTAAAAAGAAAAGGTGGGCACAGATTTACATAGCCACGCCTGGGGGTGTGCCCTTCATATGGTGTGCTTTGCTGGCATCATGTTGGCTTTACCACATGGCTACTATATGCCAGAAATTCTTATTTCACCCAGTACCATGTTGGGTTCACCATGTGGCATGCCAGGAATCCTTACATCCATCACTTGCTGGGTGAAGTTTCTATGATGACAATTTGATTACAGGGGAAGGCCATTTCAGGCACTCCTTCCACAATTGCTTGCAGTCTTACCTTGTGTCATGTTTGTGGACTCTTGTGTGTTTCCCTAGCAACAGGTTTCTCTCTAACCCCACAATGGTTCCTTCTATCAAGATACCTATTTTGTTGTTGTCTCTCTCTGTCCCTACCCCAAGTCAACCATCTCATTCCCTCATGTTCTCTTCCCACCTCCTCTTACAATTCCTAAAGTCACAATTTACTCAGGAGATCTTATCTATTCCCCTTCCCAAGTCAATCCAAGATCCATGAGTGTCTCTCTCAGGTTTGTCCTTGTTATCTACCTGCTCAGGGGTTGTGGATTTGTAGCCTAGCTACTCTTTGCTTTACATCTAAAATGCACTTATGGGTAAGTACATACTGTATTTGTCTTTCTGCGTCTAGGTTACCTCACTCAGGATGGTTTTTATTTTTTCCTAGTTCCATCCATTTCTCTGCAAATTTCAGGATGTCTTTTTTTTCTGCAAGTAGGAGACAGGAAAAGGGAACACTGGGAAGGTTATGAGTCTTTTGAAAAACCTCAAAGCCCATCTCCAGTGCCACATCCCTTCCAACATGGCCACACCTCCTAACCTTTCCCAACACTTTCACCAACTAGGAACCAAGTATTCAAACATGGTTACCCAAGGAGGCCATTCTCACTCAAACCAAAATTACCAAATCTCACATCTATCTTCTTCAGAGTTTCCCAGTTTCTAATATAGGAACAAAGCAAAGCCAAGACCATTACTTTGTGGTACACTTGGCCATATGAAACATGAAAAGAGTTTTGAAGTTAAGAAAGTAAGAATTTGACAATCTGGGTCACTGTGATGTCATGGACAGAAAAATAACTTTAATCAGGTAAGCTGGCTATGCCCCTAATCATCACTGTTTTAGTATGACTTCTAGCACATTTCTTAACTTCTCTGGGATCAGTAAAATGAAGTGAACAGGGTAGTACTTAAGATTTCTTTTTGTTCTGACACTTTATGAATCATTGTCTTTTTTTATGACTCTGACATCTAGATGATGGCCTGGACTTTCTAAATTTAACTCCCCAGAATCTATTTTTGCTGCATGTCCTCGATAATGAATGGGATTCCTTAGTAAAACTAAACCTTACAAGGTCTGAACAATAATGAGTTCCAGAATAATATCGGCCAATCTGACTGGGACAGCTATCCTAGTGACTAACTATTCTATTCTCCCTGCAACTGAAAGAAAATGGAAACTTTTCTACTTCCACTTGAGCATGAAAAGACAACCTAATATTTTCAAAGGGAATTTTACTGAAGTCATGGAAACAAAACAGACTAAAGTGCCTTGTCCTCCAATGCAGTCTAACTAAACATTTCACTTCCAAAATTACAAGAAAGAAAAGCAATGAATTATTTTACTGTGCTGAAATCTTATGATAAATAGCTACCTCTTATTCCTGTGGTCCAGTGCATTCTATGTAATCAAGTCTAAATTCAAATACCAAGTCTGTCTTTTCAAACTATGATGTGGGCTGTTATCTAAGCATTTAATTCTTTTGATTTTGAAAGATAAGAATAATGATACCCATTATTCATGGCTGCTGGGGTTAAATCAAATTGTGTGGGAAAAACAACAGGCTACTGTGCTTGGGGGTTCCTCAAAAGTAAAGCCATGTTTACTGAGGGAGTGTAGGGAATTGAGGAAGTAAGAAAAGACAAAGGAGCCAATATAGTATGAGACCTATTAAGACTACTGCTGGAGTGATGCAAGTTTAATGACTTTGGGAAGCTCTGGGAACTCTTACAAACATTTGCAGTCCAGGATGAGACTATATACCCAACTCTGTGAGTCACTGATCAAAAGCTACTGTTGCGGTTAACAAATCCCTGGTAATTATAACCTACTGTCAGAAGGCAGAAGGGCTTTCTGGACAAAACTATCAGGTTGAGTTTGTCCAGAGCACATTAATTTGCAAAGTCTGAAGAATGAGTGAGGGTGATGTATGGACAGAATTTGCTGTAAAAATTCTCACCAAATATTAATTCTTGTTTTGTTACCCAGTTCATAATACATGTTGGTAGCACTAAAATTGATGTCTATTCTTACAATACTTGTGTGCTTTTCTTTCTGCTCAGAGAGATAGTCTCCTTTCACAAAACAAAAGTCACTGGTGACTAATATAAATTTGTTAAACTTGGTTTTACTGCCCTACTACCCCAGTCCCAGGGCTGTGAGCCTGACACATTTGAGCTAATCCTGAAGACTGACATCTATAAATCCACACAAAGCACTCCAAGGTACAATCTGACAAATACCCAGGAGTTCCATGTCCTTTTTCCATTGGTTAGTTTTTGAAACAGGTGTCCTCATGTGGCCCAGGCTGATCTGGAGCTCACAATTCTCTTGCCTCAACCTCCTGAGTGCTGTAGTCAGAGGTGTGAACCACCATGCCTGGCTAAGAATTACATTTTAGATGCAAAGCAACATGAAGTGTACCATGGCTGCTATCTTCTCCATGTTAATTTCCAAATGCCAGCCTCTGGAGACCACCATTCTCATCTGTGCTCTGCTTATACCTGCTTTTCTACTCCTCTCCTGGTCCAAAGAAAGCCATGAAGTTACTATGAAGTCCTGGTGATAAATGTTCAAATATCAAATAGAGGGCTGGGACAATGACTCAGTGGCTCAAGATGCTTTCCATGCAAGCTTGGCAACCTGAGTTTGATCCTCAGACCCACATAAAGTTAGAGAGAACTAACTTCATAAAATTGTCTTCTGACCTCCATATGTACTACAAGGCATATCAACCCCACCCCTGGCACACACACACACACACACACACACACACACACACACACACACACATAGACAATATGTGTATGTAATTGATTGTTAGCATAACTACCAGTTTGCTGGATCTTCCTGGTCCATGGCATTTTTTTCTTTGAATGTTAATTTTTTCCATACCTCTGACTTTATTTTTGTCCATTCTTCTCAGCAAATAATTTTGTTTTCAATGTTACAAAGAAATAATAGGCCACTAATCAAAACGACATGTCTTGTCTTCAAGTCATTCTTTTCCCAGAAGTACTGAAGGAGGCTATCAGTTTTGTCTCTCTCTTGTTATTGTTCATTGTTTCTGACCGCAAGAATCTTGCTGTCTTAACCCTGTTTTCTTTCTTCAAACTTGAAGCTTTCCATTACCATTTATCTGCAAGCATGCTCAAGCCTAAATTGTTCAAAGAAGATAAATACAAAACAAAATGGTATCTCAATTGCACTGCCTGGTATTTGGCCTTTTAATAGGGAGGTCTGACCTCTGTCCCTGCCTTCTGGGAGGTAAGCTCTAAACCATTTCTGAAGTGATAGGGATTTCTGAAGTGATGGGAATGTCTTTGCTATGAAAGATAGGGACCTGGAAACAACTTCTAGGGAGGTGGAAACTGGAAAATGATTTCAACCATGTGGGTAATCAATCAACTAATCATACCTCTATGACAAAGTATTAATACAAACTCTGAACAACACAGCTTGGTAAGCTTCCAGACGGGCACGTCTTGGAGTATTTTTATATATAAATACTAGGAAGGAAACACACCTTAAAGCAGTCAAAACTTTATAATTACAAATTGCCTATCCCTGACACTCACTCTCTCTCTCTCTCTCTCTCTCTCTCTCTCTCTCTCTCTCTCTCTCTCTCTCTCTCTCTCTCACACACACACACACACACACACACACACACACAAATCTTTGATTTAAATTGTTTCTAGATAATGAACCATAGCTGAATATAATAGGTATCAGTGAGTTTTGCTAGCTTTTCCAGCACATATTGGAAACTTCAGAATGCTTTTGGGAAACCTCTAAACTTACAGTTGGCACTAGATCATCTATGGACTCTTCCCATGGAATTTGCAGTTCATCAGAGTCTGCTCTTTCCACTCAGATTCACTGGTATCCTAACTCCTACTCCATAGTATTTTCCTTCCAGTAATTTTCTTTCCTGTTATATAACTCCAGTTTCTCCTTTTTTTCTTCCACACATAAAAAGAAGACTTTGTGACTCCTAATAGAAGAGTCTCTCCAGATGTAGAAAACCTTCACTGAACTTATTAAAGAAACTTGAGTTCCTTCACATTTAAGCTTCTGTTGACATTAAATTTTGGTGTGACAACTATATTAGTTCTTGCTGACCTTTGGAGCACTTGTTGCTTATATTTTGTCACTTTCAACTCATTCCTCAGCAATCCTCTAATCTGTCTTTTCTGCAGTTATCCTGATCAACACAGACCCCTGATAACTCATTATTTTGATAATGATAAAATTATTCTTTCAGTACTAGTCCCTATCAACCATTGTTACATTGGCAACAGCTTTTTTTTTTTCTTTTGCTCTCCACTTCTATATTGGTACTTCCCTGGTTTAAGCTTTTACTATTTCTCAGCTGGAGATTCTAAGTCTCATACCGTCTTCTAGCTTCCAGGATTGCTGTGCTAAAAATACACTTAGCCTTCCACCACACTCAAAAGCATTATCTATCATAGTATCTGACTAAAATCTCAACTATCTCCCTTTTGCATGGAGAATAAAGTTTGAGCTTTTGAGTATGGCATATAAAGTCTAGTATGATCCAACCCTTGCCTGTCATAAGCTTTTCATCATTTCCTACCTCATATTTTATTCTTTAAAAATAAATAAATAGCTTGGAAACACATACATACAAAGCATACAACCTATGCCATGCCATTTATCTATATACTTTTATAATATTGCTTCTTCTTTCATCAATCTTTTTTGCTTCTTACTTCACTTAAGGACCCCTTACTCAAGATTAAATAATACCCTGCAACTATCCCCAGATATTATTATGTAACAACATATTAAAATTATCCATTTAGTTTCCTATTCTCTCTCCCATTAGATTATAAAATCTTTAAGGACAGGGATCCTTTCTGAGTAGTTAGAAAAGTACCTGAAGGCAGTTGAGGCCCTAACTCTTAGGAAGATGATTATGGACAAACTGCATCTCTAATAGCCATTTAGTCATTCTTAAACAGTGGCTCTTACCCTCACAAAGGACATCTATAATAGGAACCAATATAATGCAGTTTTGATGGTGGCTGGTCATTCCAGTGTTAAATGGGGTACAGCTTTATTTTAAAATGTCTTATACTACTCTCACTATAAGTTGATATTAATTCTATAGGAACTGATTTTGGAATGTATGTTTATGGGTATTTAAATTTTATTATTTAAATGTTTATATTTTATTTCTTACAATGACTCTTTGAGAAAATTTTTCTTAAAATTTAACCAGAAATATGAAAAATAGTTTATTACATATTAATATTCACCATGGAAATATTCACAATATAAGAAAGATGGAAGTAGAAAATTTAAATAATTGTAAAGTAAACTATAGTGCAAATATAAAACTACTTAGATTATGGAATTTTCAGTTTAAAAAAATTAAGATATAAAATTTTCTTCAAATTCAATGTAATCTTAACTACACAAAAATGTTTCAATAAAAGCAGAGGAAAAGTGGTGGTTAATTATGATTATAATCTCATTTTATTGTTCAAAGTTTTTACAGTTAACATGCATGATTTTTTATTAGAATAACTGTAGCTTTTGTTTTTCTCTGCTATTTGTTTAGGTTTGTTGTTACTTTTGTTAACAAAACCATCTTTTTCATATGAAATAAGAAGTAGGATAATCTCAGTAAATTTTAGTAAAATCAGATTCAAACAAATATGAACTGAGTTTTATCCAAGAGTTGAAACTAAGCTGGAGATATACCGAGTCTACTGAGGCCTCTATCAAGACACAAAGATATCACAGAAACTACACAGAAGTGAAGGATCTCAACCCTAAAAAGTAGTTCAGTAGGAAGCCTCACTCTTCGAGTGTACTTTCTTTACTTCACTCTAGAGGTGATAATAGCAGAAACACAAGACTCACTCCAGCTTTAACCATTTTGGTTTCTCATATAGACCCTCTATTTTTATCTTTGGCTTGTTAGCCCTTGACTTCTACATTCCTTTGAATTACAATGACTCACTTCTCCTTCTTACACTCTACTTTATTTCTCTGTTAACATGACCCAGTGGTCCCAACCCAATTTTTTCTTAAAGCCAGCAAATGGTGTGTGTGTGTCAGCATGTATGCATAGATATGGGCTTGAGATTGTCCATGGAGTCCAGAGGAGGATGTCAGATGCTCTGGAGCTGACATTATGGAGGTATAGTCAGTCCTGAGTTGTGAATTCCATGTAGTTTTATGTGCAGTCTATCCCCCTCCCTTACCCACTCTTTACTTTTTTCTCCCTTCTTTTCTCTTTTCCTCTTCTTGCTAATAAATTGTGTACATGTGACAGATGCACACTTAGCCTTACCTGGTCCTGGGAATCAAAACTCATGTCTTCAGGCTTTACACACAGAATCATCTCTCAGCCCAATTGCTTATAACTTTTTGTCTCATGCCTTGTCATACTTGCCTCATTTGTATTTGGGGTATATCAGCCCCATTTCTTCTATCAATGGAAATGCAGTTTTGGTTGTTTTTAATCTAACAAACAAAAATGGGTAAATTACAGTCCCTGGCCTAAAGGTTCATAATTAGAAAGTCATTCAGTATATATCCAAGATGAGAAAACAGTGGAACTTAACACTCTTCTGGGGCATCATAAAGGCTTCTCTGTGAAACTAGCAACAGGATACCTCCTCTGGTTTGATTTACTGAATTATACTGTATAGCTAATATTAGAACTATGATAAGTTAAGAGAACACTTCAATATCTTATTTTTCAGGTGGAAACATGAAGCTACACAGAACACCTATGATACACTCAAGGTTTCCTAATGGATTAGTCAGAGTCAGAATTAAAACTCAGGCCTTATTGATACCATAGCAACATTTTCTAGCATCTGCAACTCAGTTTGCTAAAGAGATGATAACTGTTTTCTTATGTGTTTTAGAATAAGAGGCCTTACAAGATCTTCATCTTCAACTAATGAAAACCAGTCCTGTTTTGGAGAAAGATTTAGGGACTCTGAGAACTACTTTGACCCTGAGGTTATTCCCAGAGGATGTGTTGAAAAAGCAAATGAGAGTCAATTACTATTTTGACTTCAATTAGCTGGGGGAAAAATGAAACCATTGCCTCCTTTCATCTCTTGAATGCTGTTGACTAAAGGAGAAGCTGATTAGAGCTCTTAGTCTGGAATGCTGAGCAGCTCTGGGCAAGAATCCTGCATTCCAAACTGACCCTGCCCCACCAGGAACAACAGGGTAAAAAACGGCCATTGATCACACATTCCCAACTCTTTACTACCCCTTGGCAAATAGAGTGTGTTTACCAAGATTGCTATAAAAGGTATTTATCTAATTAGAGTGTTTCCCCCTTTTACTAGTGAGCAATTAGACCATACTTTAGTACATTAAGGAGTTTTTGTAAATCCAACTACAAGCATATAAATTCTGTAATTGTGTAATTGTACATTGGGCACAAAACCATGTTTTCTCTTCTATTTTGGCTTGACCATTTTTAAAAGCAATTTAGGGTTTTCTAAGCTAATGCTTATGTAGTGAGTGTTTTTAAAGCTTAGAGTAATACATATAATTTAGCCGTTCTTTGGTCTTAAATCTGAACCAGAAAAATAACAGAAATTCTACACAAACATATCAACTACTTATTCTGTCCTTCTTTATCTCAAAGTCTGGAGTTATTTCTTTTGTTTTCTAATTTTTTAAAGTAAAGTAGTAACATCATATTATTCTGTAGCATAGAAAGCAGAAAACTATTATGGTCAAATAATTTTACACACCTTCATTTAAGCTGCATACAAATAAATTTATCTCAATTAAATTATGTTTCTACTAGAGAAATAGTAAAGATCATGAAAAATTCTATTTTAATAAATGAAAAATAGAATTAAAGAAAATAAAAATATTCTAATATGAATCAAAGCAAATAAAAGTATGTGAAATAAGAAGTAAACATATCAGTTTGAATATCACATTTGTTGGGTTAAATATAACAGTAGGTCAAAATATATAATATTGCCAATATTTGACCTTCATTTTACTTAGTTAAAGGTAGAATTGTAGGCATGTGGAATGGCAAAATGGGGTGGAAGAGGGGAGGGAAATAAGAAAAAGAAATTGATGGAGTGAACAGAATTAAAGTATGTTAACAGCATGTTGTAATGAAATTCTTTACTTCATACAAGTAACATATGCTAATAAAATGTAATGTTCAGTTAAAAAACAAAGGCAATTACACAGAGTGAAATCCTTCTAAATTGAGTCATACTTGAAAGGTTCCAGGAAACATTAACCATTACATAGTTGACATCCTTTATTAGAAGTTTTACTGCTTATGCCAATAGCTAAAATTCTCTTTTTTTTGCCTTTAGAGACAAATGGGTATGTTAAATTATAATTCAAATAAAAAATAGAAATATATAATACTAATGAAATTTCACATACTCTAAGAAATATTTACATGTGCTGAAATAGACAATAATGAACAGATTCCCTATTTGATCAGATGATAATACCAAGAACAATATTATTTATTGAATACATGAGTCACATTTCACACCTTTTACACAATATCTCAATTGATTTGTATACCACAGTCATAAGAAATGATGTGCTTGTAAATGTCTTATAAACAACTATTTTAAAAAACAAAATGCCACATTTTTTGTGTTTTCTGATTGCCATGATCTGTATGATCTCTAGGTAATTTCTATCACATGTTTTTCTTTTGTCTGGTCTCAGCATGTGTGGACAGAAGACGACAACTTTCAGGAGTCTTTTCTTGTCTTCCACATTGTTGAGATAGGTCTGTATTGTTTCTGCTGTTTCTGTATCCCAAGCTAATGGGCCCACAAGTTTCTGGGCAATTTTTCTGCCTCCACTTTACATCTTCTCATAAGAATGCTGGGAATATAGATCTGCATTGTTGGAAGCCAAAGTTAACTTAGCCATATTTTATAAGTTAGCTCCTACAGATAGTCAATTGCCAGAAGGTTGCATCCCTATTGTTTTTAGCTAAACCATGACTCCTGTTAGTCTGGTTAGTCTTCTTTGATTCTCTCAGCTCAGCAGGTGACATCCTCCAGGCCTTCTCCTGTAACCCTCTCAGCTCAACAGGTGACATCCTCCAGACCCTCAACAGGTAACAGATAAATTTCCATATTAATTATACCCTGTCTGCTACTCTCTCTCACGGGCTTGCCACATTCTTTTGAATTTCCCACCCTCTTTCCTCCCAGTTACCTGCATGGCAGAGATTCTGTATAAATACTGGCTGTAACAATAAAGCGGAGGAGGACTTGAACAGAGAGATTTGTCTTGTCCTTCCGTTCTTTGTGTTCTTGCCTTCCATTTGTTTCATTCCTAGATTTAGGTCCACGCTGAAGACCCTGCTGGCTGGTGCACTGCATCACTGCATCATGTTTTTTATGTAGGTTCTTTGAATTAAACTTGGGTCTTCAGGACTTTATGGCTAGGGTTTTTAAATGCTGAGTCATCTTCCCAACACTTTTATAACAGAACAGCAGTGCATTTTTTTTTGAAAGTGACTTTCTCTGGAAATAAATTCTCTTATTATCAATTCTTGTTTTAGAATGGGATTAAAAAATTATTGTGGAACATATAAACAAAGTAAGAATACTTTTTTCAGTATTTGCATATTATATATTACACATTCAGTATATTACATATTCAGCATTATATAAACTATAAGTTAAATTTATGAAGTATTTTTGAATTGAAAAATAGAGGCCTTTAAAACTCAGACCCATGTCCAGAATGGAATCAGAGGAGAGCAGATTCCAGCTCCTGGGCTGCTCATCCAGAGAATCCCTTTTTGGGGCCAGGGTCAGACCAAAGGTTCTGATCTCAGACTCTTGCTAGTAGACAGACCCTAGGTTTTAGCACAGAGGGGCTCCTCCAGGAACCCCTAAAAGAAGGGACCTCCTAAGAGCTGAACCCCACCTACAGGGCAAACTGTGTCATCAGAGACAATCAGGCACCTTTGAAATGCAGAACTACATCCAGAGTGGAGTCAGAGATCATGCAGACCCCTTGCTCAGAGCAGAAGGGAGACACACAAGCCCTCTAGCACAACTAACTAGGAGCTGAATAATTGTGAACCACTGAAGCCATGGGCAGACACCAGTGCAAGAATGCATATAACAATATAAAGAACAACAAGGCAATACCAGAAGAAACTGGTGGTTCTACAACACCAAGACCTAAACAGATCAATGAAGAAGAAATAGAAGGCAACAGCAAAAACACCTTTATGAAGATTATAGAAGCCTTAAAAGAAGTTTTAAGAAATTCCCTTAAAGAAATAAAAGAAAATACATACAAAAAATTGGGAGATGAACAAATCCTTGAAAGAAAACCAAGAAAAGGAAAACCAAAAAAATGAAAGAAACATTCCAGGAACTAAAAATTGAAATAGAAGCAATATAAAAAGCACAAGATGAGGCAAAGATGGAAATAAAAAACCTGAAGAAAAGAGCTGGAACAACAGATGTATGCATAGCCAACAGAATCTAAGAAATGAAAGGGAGAATCTATGGAGTGGAAGACTCAATAGCAGAAATAGATACATCAGTCAAAGAAAACACTAAAACCAAAATAGCCATAACACAAAATGTTAAGGAAATTTGAGACATCATGAAAGACCTAAACCTTTGAATAATAGGAATAGAAAAAGGAGAATACCAGCTCAAAGGCACAGATAATATATTCAATAAAATCATAGAAGAAAACTTTCCCAACCCAAAGAAGGAAATACCTATAAAGATATAAGAAGCTTACAGAACACCAAATAGATTTTACCCCACCAAAAATGTCTGCTTGCCACATAATCAAGCCACAAAACATACAGAACAAAAAAAAATTAAGAGCTGCAATAGAAAAGGGCCAACTTACCTATAAAGGCAGAACCATCAGAATAACACCTGACTATACAATGGAAATGATGAAAGCTAGAAGGGCTTGGTCAGAAGTTATACAGATGCTAAAAGAGCATGGCTGCCAACCTAGACTACTATACACAGCAAAACTATCAATCACCATAGATAGAGTAAACAAGATAGTTCATGACAAAGTCAGACTTAAACAATACCTGTCCATAAATTTGGGCCTTCAGAAAGCATTAGACGGAAAAATCCAACCTAAGGATCCCAGATACACCCATGAAACCACAAACAATAATCCCACAGAAGAAAAGCCCAAAGAAAGGAAATACATACAAGCTCCCACCAAAATAATAGGAAATAACAATCCGTGGTCATTAATGTCCCTTAATAACAATGGGTTCAATTCACCTATAAAAAGACACACACTAACACGATGGATACAAAAACAGAAGCCATCCTTCTACTGCATACAAAAAACACACCTCAACCTTAAAGACAGACACAGGCTCAGAGTAAAGGGTTAGGAAAAGATTTTCCAATCAAATGGCCCTAAGAAACAAGCTGGTGTTGCCATCCTAATATCTAACAAAGTAGACTTCAAATTAAAATCAATTAAAAGAGACCAGGATAGACATTACTTATTCATTTCAGGAAAATTTGATCAAGATGAGATTTCAATCCTGAATATTTTTGCCCCTAATACAAGGGCACCTATCTATATGAAAGAAGCATTAATAAAGCTCAAATCCCACATCAATTCTCACACCCTAATAATACTTGGAGACTTCAATACCCCACTTTCACCCTTGGATAGGTCAGCCACACAGAGACTCAACAGAGAAATAAGCAGTCTAACAGAGGTTATGATGCAAATGGATTTAACAGATATATACAGAAGCTTCCACACAAATGCAAAGGAATGTACATATTTCACAGTACCACATGGAGCTTTCTCTAAAATTGACCACATAATTGGTCATAAACCAAATATCAATAGACACAAAAAAATGGAAATAATCCCTTGTATCATATTAGACCACCAGAGCCTAAAGTTAGAGTTCAACAACATCAAAAATCACAGAAAGCCTACCAAGTCATAGAAACTACACATCTCTCAACTGAACCACATTTGGGTGAAGGAAGAAATTAAGAAATCAAAGTCTTCCTAGAATTTAATGAAAATGAATCCACAACATATCCAAACTTATGCAACACAATGAAGTCAGCCTTAAGAGGAAAATTCATAGCACTAGATGCCTACATGAAAAACCTAGAGAAATCCCACACTAGAGACCTAACAGCACAGCTGAAAACTTTAGAACAATTAGAAGCGGAAACTCACCTAGAAGGAGTAGACAGCAGGAAATAATAAAAGTTAGAGCTGAAATCAATACAATTGAAACAAAAGGAACAATACAAAATGAATCAAAGAGTTGGTTCTTTGAGAAAGCCAACAAGATAGATAAACCCTTATCCAAACTAATCAAAAAGCAGAGAGGGAGTATCCAAATCAATAAAATCAAAAATGAAACAGGAGATATAACAAGAGACCCCCAGGAAATCCAGAGAATTGTCAGGTTATATTTTGAAAAACTATACTCCGCAAAAATGGAAAACCTAGAAGAAATTGACAGCTTTTTTGGACAGGTACAATTTACCAAAATTAAATCAAGATCAGATTAAATACCTAAACAGACCTATAACCCTAAAGATAAAAGGGCTAAAAAAGAAATAAAGGAGACATTACCTTTTTTAATAGCTGTAAATAGCATTAAATACCTTGGAGCAACTATAACCAAAGAAGTAATAGAACTATTTGACAAAAACTTCAAATAACTGAAGAAAGAAATTGAAGAGGATATCAAAAAATGTGAAGAGCGCCCATGTTCCTGGATAGGTAGGATCAACATAGTAAAAATGGCAATTCTACCAAAAGCAATCTACAGATTCAATGTACTTCCCATCAAAGTCTCAACACAATTTTTTACAGACCTTGAAAGAAGAATACTCAATTTCATTTGGAATAACAGGAAAGCCAGGATTGCCAAAAAAATTTTGCCCAACAAAAAAACTCAGGAGGCATCACCATCCCAGACATCAACTTATACTATAGAGCTACAGTAAAACAAGCAGCCTGGTACTGGCATAAAAACAGACTTGTTGATCAATGGAATTGAAGTTAAGTTAAGATCGTGACATTAACCCACATACCTACGAACACTTGATCTTTGACAAAGAAGCCAAAAATTTTCAATAGAAAAAAAGATAGTATCTTTAACAAATGGTGTTGGCAAAGCTTAATGGCAGTATGTAGATAAATGCATATAGATCCAAACCTATCACCCTGCACAAAACTCAAATCCAAGTGGATCAAAGACCTCAACATAAAACCAGCCACTTTGAACTTGATAGAAAACAAAGTGGGAAATACCCTCTGACAAATTGGCACAGATGACCACTTCCTAAATATAACACCACTGGCACAGGCACTAAGACCAACAATCAGTAAGTGGGACCTCCTGAATCTGAGAAGCTTCTGTAAAGCCAAGAACACAGTCAATAAGACAAAACAACAGCCTACAGAATGGAAAAAGATTTTCACCAACCCTACAATTGACAGAGGACTGATCTGTAAAATATATAGAGAACACAGGAAACTAGAGCCCAAAACCCTGAATAACCCAATCAAAAAATGGGGTTCAGAACTAAAAGGGGAATTCTCAGCAGAAGAATTACAAATGGGAAAGGCACATGAAAAAGTGCTCAATATCTTTTGCCATCAGAGAAATGCAAATCAAAACAACTTTGAGATACCACCTAACACCTGTCAGATTGGCTAAGATAAAAGGCACAGATGACAGTTTATGCTGGAGAGGATGCGGAGCAAGGGGAACACTCCTTCATTTTTCGTGGGCATGTAAGTTTGTTCAGCCACTCTGGAATGCAATATGGAAGTTTCTAAGAAATCTGGGAATCAATCTCCCCAAGGATCCAGCAATACCACTATTGGGCACATACCCTAAAGATGCACAGTCAAACTCCAAAAGCATTAGCTCAACTATGTTCATAGCAGCATTATTCATAATAGCTAGAACCTGGAAACAACCTAGATGTCCCTCAAATGAAGAATGGATTAACAAACTGTGGTACATCTACACAATGGAGTACTACTCAGCAGTAAGAAAAATGATATCATAAAATTCACAGGCAAATGGATGGATTTGGAGAATATCCTCTTCAGCAAGGTACCACAAACCCAGAAAGATAAGCAGGGGATGTACTCACTCATTAGTAGACTTTAAACAAAAAGCAAAGCATGTTCAAGCTGCAAACCACAACCATTGAACAGCTTGGGATCTGAAGCACCTTTGGACCAGCACCTTGGATCCCATTCCCTCCAGATGAATACCTGACACAGTCTTCACGTTGGGGTGAGGAAAGCAGATCTGCCAGGAGTGGATGATGAACTAAGGCACCTTGAGACCTTGAGACCTCCTGCCCTTGGTGGGGAGGAGATAAAGAGATGGGGAGAAGAGAGAGTGACTGGGAGGGGTGGGAGGTTGAACAAAGGGATACATGGATAAAAAAACCTTACTTTATTTATAATAAAAAAACCTCAAAGTATTCCATTCTTCTTGTTCCCCAGAAACATGGGGAAAATAGACTGTCACCTGTGTTATTTGAGTTCATAACCAAACTACAAAAGAGTCTTCACTTTTTCCTGGCCCAACAGAATATTCAACAGACTTCTCTCCATTGTTATGGGAGTGACAGTGGATATTAAATATCACAGAAGAAAGAGTATAAAACAACTTTAGCAACAGCAGATAGCTGCCATCAGGTGAGAAGCAGTGTGTTGTTAAGTGTTCACAGGTGAGTATCTGGTAATTCTGTATACAAGTTTCTTCCAAATTGAAAGATTCCATCCTGGAGGATAGTTTTTTAAACCAAAAGATAAACAACTCAAAATAGCTTTAGGAAGTCCCTGAAATTGATCAGATTCACTAGGTCACTTCTTCCCAAGAGTAAACAATAAAGACTACTGAGAGTAACTCTCAGAAAAGCCAAGCTGCAAAGAAGACTCAGAGACTAGACCACATACCTGGAATAGCAGTTGAAAAGGACAATCTCCAAAGTGTTGAGCTGCTTGCCAGTTTTGTAGTGTGCTCCAGGTTCTGGACTCTGAGCTGTCACTCACGCTGGTGTGGGTTTTGGTGATGCAGCTGTCTTTGAGTGATTTTCTGCCCCTCACATATATTTAAGTAGCCCCGATAAAGCCCAATATTCCTGCAAAAAAATAGAAATGGTCTTGTTGCATAATAGACAATGAGAATAGTGTGTGTTGTGTGTGGCCTGTGTCCTTAGAGGTTTTGCCTCAAACTGAGAAACATATTTTGGATTTTACTATTATGTGCTATGGTTATACATTATAATTTGTTATTACATACAGACACATATTACAGTTTGATAATTCTATTAAATTCATGTGTTTCTAAGTTTGCAATACCCTTACACTAGTTTCCTCTAGAATTTTTTTCATTTTTTACTGTTGTGTATCATATGCATACATAGGTGTTCATCTGTGTGCATATGTGTGTGCTGCTACACACAGATGTACATGTTTATGAATGCCACAGATTGATGACAAATGTTGTCCTCAATTTCTTCCAACCTTATTTTTTGGGACTGTCTCTTTGCTGACCTTAGACCTTACTGCAGCAGCTAGGTTGGTCAACCAGCAAGTTCTAGGGCTCCCTCCTGCCTTTGATTCTCCACACTAAAGTTATAGATGCAAGTGGCCACTGAAAGTTTTTTCCATGGGACTTGGAATCTGAGCTCATGTCTTTCTGCTTACATGGCAAGCTCTTAAGCTACTGTGTCATCTCCCTAGCCCTCACAAATTTATTTTTGTGAACATATACTTCATAATCTTTATAGCATCATAGTAGTCATTTCAAATTATATCCTTTCAGAGTTGGTTAAGGCTCTTGGGTTCACTTAGTATAAACTACAGAGGAATCAAGCATCTAATGAGGTTAATACTTGCACAGAATCATCAAATTTTGAGCATGACATTTATATGATATGAGCTATCTCCCATTGGTAACATAAAGTTTTTGTGGACAATTTAAGCTCCCTGGAAATAACTTTTCAACCAGGAAAAAATGACATCAGTTAAATAGCAAAGCCTTGGGTGGGTAGTGGCCCACTAATGAGACAAGATGAGAAAGCACAGCAGCTGCTATCTACATATGTATATTTTAAATTTTGAGTTACCTAAAGTCAAGTTAAAATTCATTTCTTCAGTTCTGCTTTTTGTATTTCCAATTTTGAATAGCCACATGTGGCTATTAAATTAGACAGCAGAGAATATCTAGAATGTTTCTTTCATCTCAGATAGATTTTTTTTTTGGATACTACTGGAAGGTATTTTTCTTTGTTGTTTTTTGATGCTGGAATCAAACTAAAAATCTGGTATATTTTGGACAATACATCCAAACTCAAAAGACTGGTTTTCCTCTCCATTGAGCTGTCGATTTTGTGAAAGTCTTCCCAACTATGAAGATCCTTTCTTCAGCCTTGATTGAAACACACATGGGTATTTCAAGGATGAATAAATATTTTCTCCATTATCAGTTTGCTCAGGTCTTAAATTGTACAGCCATATCCTTACAGATTTAGTCCATTTGTCTCATGCTCTTAACCTATATCACTCTTGCTTTGTTTTGAGAGTCAATGTGCAGGAAAAGCATGAAGGAGAAAAGCCCAAGACTTTGTATTTTGATAGCAATATCCTATACTTTCAGAATTTTGCTTCACTTTCAACTTGTGAATCCTATTTATTACTAACTCACAAATTCTTCTACTCTCAACAGAAACAGCTTTGATGAGCTTGAGCCCTTCTCTTTTCTGTCCCTGATCCCCTAGCATGGCCAATTTGAAAGACTCAGGAAGAAGAGGTACTGAAAGCAGGAGGCTCCTTCAGGTATGGTGAGGTCCTCAGCATATTGATCTTAATCAGCAGGGAATGACAATAATCATGAACACTTTACAGGCTTTTTTTCCTTCTTTGGGAGCCCTTTGCATTTTTTAACTCTTTTGACCTGAAGGACTGTGACTCGGCTTGGCCATCTAAATGCACAGTGCTTTACCAGCTGTCCCTCCTTACCCTACAATGAAACACTGGTAGAGTTTACAAGAAGGGATTAATGAGTTAGTGGGCCAGTCTTCTCAGAACTATTTATATTTCAAAAACTAGTCCTGTCACCCTTTTCCCAACCCCCTTCCTGCCTGCATTGTTTCCTATGCAGTATAATTGGTAAATTTGAACTAATTGATTTGTAAGTTCCTTCTCAGTGCTGAAGTTGTTTGCCTTGCTGGACGATAATGCTTTTAGTTTAAAGAAAAGTGAACCTAGGTATTTAGCAGCGCCAAAAGGTATCTCCTGGCAGTAAAAGTGTCTTGTTACTTTCAACCACACTTCCCCTCAAATTGCAGTTCTGTTTATTGTCTTTCCTTCCATGTTTATGTGGCTTTCAGAGTTAGAAGAGGAAGAGGTTAGGTTTAGTTTGTTAAAATTTGGATCCTATGTCTAGGGATGCAGCTAGGTTGTTGAGTGCTTGCTTAGTATATGTCCAGTCTTAGGTTTGATCCCCAGCATAAACAAACAAACAAAACAAAACAAACACGGATCTTGAAAGCACATGAGGAATTCATAAGGGACAGAGTTTTCTTTGTGGACATTACCACATTCAGAATAAGCCATACATTTCAACAGTATGATTTTTTTACAAACTTCCAGCACATAAAAATTTCATAGAAACACTTGAAACCCCAAGCGCTTCTCTCAATAGAAATAATAGTTGTCATTTACCACACAACTATTTTATGCCAGGCATGTCTATATGAGTCACTATAGACATTATCTCATTTACTTCAACTCTAACACTATCTCAAGGCAAATGCTGAAAGGGCTCAAAAAGTCCCTAGTAATTTATACTGACTCATACAGCTAATACTTTGGAGCCAGGATTAGCTCACGACTTCAGCAGTTGCTTCAGTCCATCTGTTTTACACTATGTCATTAATTTTCAAATTATGTTCCAAAGGAATCTTAAATGTCTCCTGGAGCTAATCATTATCTTGAGGAGGGGGAGGCGCAAGGGAACAAGTATAAAGAATGAGCAGTACCTCTGTCTATCTCGTGCTTGTCTTGCTCACCTACCAGTTTTAAGTCCTGAGACATTTCTTTAGTTATTTTATGTTCTGAGATTCTATGATGCCACTCTGACTCTACTACAGCCATAGAGCTTTTGTGTCCTTTTAATCTGACATTTACATATGTGAACTGACCATGCAATTGAAGAATGGTTAATAAAAGGCAAATCATTTTATATCATTATGTTGTCTCAGGTATAGATTCAGAAATGTTCTGGTAAAAGCTGATTATTTAGAGATATTCAAAGCTGAATTATTACAGAAAGGAAAAAAAGAACTATCTGGACCACAGAACTGCTTGCTTCCTCCTCTCAAAAAGTAAATTAGGTTTAGACAAGATGATCATTTGATGTGTGATGGCCCTTAGCTGAACAAAATATATTCCTTCATTTCCTTTCAAAAAGATCATTTTCTCAATCAAACGTAACAGGACTGACTTTCAAAGAGAGGATTATTCACCTTTTTCTCATTTATTAAGAACCTAGAGAATTCATAGCTGCTTTTTTCCTATTAGGTATAACTACTTATAAACCTGAACAGAGATCAATTTCAATTTGTGGTTTTTTTTTCAATTTTCCTTCAGTGCTCTTTAAAACAAGTGAAGATATTCTTCCAAAGATTTCTTATTTTTCTCATGACATTCTTTGAAATTCACATGTGTCCCCCTCTTTGAAACATGCAAAGAGAACTTTGGATAATAAGGCCTTTAGTATTTTAGATGAATATCCTGGAATGACTCACATTGTGATAGGATTTAAAGTATATCAACATAAAATGTTTCACCTCAGCATACTGAATAGTTTAAAGGGAAAGAACTGGTAAAAACCACCAGAGCTTCCACTGATGGTTCTTGTCTTCCTCTGAAGCAGGTTGTAATAGCTAGGAGAGTTTTTGTGGCTTTCCCCTAAAATAAATTAGAAGATATGCTTGTGAGATGTGGCCTCCTTATAACCAGAAGAAAATGGTGTCCTTATAGATGGATGGATGGTCATGGAGGAAGAATGTGAACAAAGAGGTTTTGCTAATTTTTGCCAGTCTATTTATCAATCATATTTCTTTGACTGTGGTATACACATCCACAACCTCAAATCTACTAGAAAAGCCACTATAATTTAACTGTTTCTTTGAGTCTCTAATTCTTTATAAAGTTTCCAGAGTCACACAAGCTCATATTCATAAATTTTTCTATTGTTTATTGTTTTTATTGTAATGTATTGTTTCATAGGTTTTTATTGTTGATCTGCCTTTTGTTCTAAAGACTTCAGTCATAGATCTAGGATGAAAAGATAAAAGAATGTTTTCTTTTCTTACAAGAAAGTGGCTTGGTGCAAGGGCAAGTTGCCCTTGGAAATTTGCTTGTTTAATCCATTTAGTAAATAACAATCATGATATTAATCAAATGTCTTTCTGTGGATAACAAGAGAGGAAATCAGAGATGCTCAGAAAATAAATGACTTCTTGGCAAAGATATAAAACAAATTCCAGCACTGAGTATGAAATAAGAGCTTTAAAAAGTTAGAGTCCTGTTGATTTTGGTATTGTGTATTACAAACCTAAGGTTTGGATACCACCCAGTGTATCATCCAGAGAGAAGATGAGACATTTAGCTTATGATAGTGGTTGGCTGTTGTTTCAAGGAGTGACTGACTGATATATTCAGGAATTAGATCTTTATTGAGAGCAGAAAGTTACCAAAGGGAGTAATCTATAGGGTTTTGTATGGTTTGAGATCTGAAGAGACAAGAATATAATTTGTGTAATGTTTTTTTCAAGGTGATTTTGTGGGACAGTTATCTCAATATTCCCTCTAAGGGAAGAGCAGGTAAAATGGCAATGTACTCCAAATGAACTGTCACCAAAGAAAGGGATCAATCTTCATATGTTTGTCAGGACTGTCATAGGAATACCTCAAAGAGGCAGTCTAGCAGTGTTGCCTGGTTCCAAAGATGCTCTGAGAGCAGCATATGGCAAGGAACTGACAGACTATGAAAGCAGTGACACTCCTTTCTTTGAATGACACTTTTTTATGGCACATTTTTTAAGACATGTAAAAACTGGTTGTAACAATAGAACAGTAGGTGTGCTGTTGTGCTTTACTGTGTACAGTGGTAGAAGATACTCAGTGCCAAGTAAACAGTGATAAAAGGAAAAGTCTTGCTACTTGTCTCTTCAATGACAAGTTAAATAAATGGCTGAGAAAAAAAAATAGCCACCAATGCCAATGAGTACACTTTAATATGGAATACTGTGAATAGTGAGCACAGGATGTCTCCTTACACTGACTGCTTATGGGATTTTATCTGACCCTCAAAGCAAGTCTCATGAGGGAGGAAAAAAACCTCAAGTTTCTGGACATAGAGTAATTTGCTTATAGTGACCATCTTGGGATTACAATTGAACCCATAAATGTCTGGATGCATATTTCAGAACCTGTATTATTTTATTATCAGCCTTCAAATATCATGAAAATATCATTAAAAAGTTTGTAGTGAAGCTCAAATTCATTGTAGCAACATAAGTATAAGGTTTTCTTTGCTTTACTACTATAGAATATGAAAATTGTTACAAGGCATTTGCTCATTTAGCATCAAAAAAGTATCTTTCATTCATTGGCATACAAAAAGTATTAATTTATTGAAAATAAAATCAATATTTAATAATCATAACCTATAATGAATATTTGACTTTCAGATAATTATTCTTTGCTTAACCCTGGATAAAGAATCAATATTTCACATGAGCAAAGGGGCAAAGAAAGCAAAATTATCAAGAACCAACAGCAATTTAACTTGATCCAGTTTCTATTCCAGTGTAAAACACTCAGTTTGCCCAGTTTTAAATTTAAGTGCACTGAATACTTTATTCATAAGAACAAAGAATACTTTAACTCTTTATGAAGGCTGGGCAAGTATCAGACATAGTAGAAAGACTATTTGAAAACACACAGTATTTTTCTATTTTTTTCTACTCTTTTTTTTTTAATTTATTTTGTATTTATCAAGAAAAACAGTAAAATGAATTTAAAATGCTGAAAAGTTAACAATAGCTATAAAGAAGATAAAAATCATAAGCATGACTTATCAAGGGTGATAATGCAAATAAGATTGCTACACATATATTTACTTTGTGTTCAGCTTTCCCTCTTAATTTTTTTTTCCATCCCTGTATATCCTTATTCAAGGTCCCTTTCCCCTCCCACCACATCAGGTCATTTTTTCTTCTTCCCAACTCCCCATCCCCTCCCTGGGCAGGGAGCAGACAGTCCTATGGTCCCACTGACCCAATAATGCTTGGATCAGTCTCCACTCCTAGCAAATCCAGTTTTGTTCCCCCTCCCTCAAGAGTGAGTTAGGTGTCCTATAGTTGGAGTGGGATCCGAAGGGTCAGTTCAGGGTGTTTCTGATCCCAAGTTGTTCAGTTGTTGAAAAAAAAAAAGAGTAGAAAAATACATAGAACATAAAAAAAAGAAAACACACAGAACTGACCCTGTATTTGAGTTGTACTTCATCCTCAGCTCTGGCTTATTTTCAAGAACCTGGGAAAACTATATAGCATTAAAAAACTAAAAAGAAAGTAGAGAGTTTGTACTTTCACAGTTTCAATTTATGGATAAAGAAATGAAGTTCTGCTCAGAGGAAATGACTTGCTAGATATTATTCAAATACTGAGGAATTAGGACTGGCTCTTACCTTTCTCACTTGTCTCCTCATAGCATCACTCTATATAAAAGCCAGGTCTATAATATTGATTGATTTAGAGATTGATATCCTAGGTTTAAGTATGCTACTCTAAGAACTAACTATACATTGACTCAGGCAAAACAATGCTTGTTAAGAGTCTTAGATTTTACACATTGTAATACAAATTCTCATTCAAGCTATATTATGGAGATGTTGGAGCTAGAAAGATAACCCATAGGCAAGTCCTTGCTTTGAAAACTTGAAGTACATTAGAAAATTAAAGCAGTTGTGGTAATAGTGATGATTATAAGTTCCCTTTGTTTTCTAATTCTAGTTGGAAGAAAGAGCTTCCACTGGAAGAAGTGCTACAAGTTATATTATGAAAGTCATTGGAAATGGCAAGATTTGAGTTTTCATGTTTGATTTGAGTTTGATTAAAGATAAAGGAAGAGTTGGCAGGGTTGCTGAATATGATAGGATGCCCTGTTAAATTCAAGTTCCATGTAAATAAAAGATAGTATAAACATATTCCTAATGTTAGATGAAACTTGTTTTTATGCTAGCAAAATATTTGGAGTTCATATTCCAGTGGGTATTCTCTACTTTTATTAACTATATCTTAGAATGCCAACAACTAGAGAACATCTTGGTTTCATTTGTTCTGTTACACAAAATGTAAATGGAGTAATTTATAAGCCACAAAACATATTATTCACAATTGTGGAATCTGAGATGGCCAAGACCAATGTGCCAAGAGCTTTATTATCTGGTGAGGGCCCAATCAGTGATTTTCAAGATGTGTTTCTTATTGTGTTCTCATGTGGTAGAAGAGGCAAACAAATACCTTAAACTTTTTTTAAGGTGTCATTTAGGATAACTCTGAACCCAGGATTTATTGATTTTCTCAAGGTTCCATGTCATACTATCATACTGGCAACTGAGTTTAATACATGGATTTGGGGTGATGGGTGATACATTGAGACCATAGGAAGAGATTTCTGAGAAGTATAGAAAAAGATACGTGAAAGCAAAGGCTTAAAATAATGTACTAGTGTTTATTGTAGCTGTGTGGGACTGTAAAGAAACAAAAGCAAAAAACCAAATAAACTGTAAAGAAACAAAAGACTTTTAATGTGGGATGCCCTAGAAAACAGAACCTGTGAAATTAGTGCTTTTAAGGCAGTTTTCTATTTGTATGGTGGCACATGACTATAATCCCAAGAGTTATGTGTGAAGTGTACGCAGGAAGATCAGTAGTTCAAGAATAGCTTTGACTAAAGAAAGCGTTCAAGGCTGGGTGGGATCTTATGAGGCCAGGGTCTTGGGAAAATTTAAAGAAAAGAAGGAGGAAAGAAGGTAGGGAGGGAGGGAAGGAAGGAGGGAGGGGTGGACAAGCAGTCATTTGTATGGGATGTGAGGTCAATAAGTTTGGTGGGGAAAAGAAGAAACTGAGAGCCATTGGTTTCACTGACACCCCTACACTCTACCTTCTAGAAGGGAGGGAAACACCATATTTATTCTACAGCTTCCAGCCCTCTACTCATTAAGAGTTATCCCCTGAGGAAGGAATAAAGGGCACTATAATATGCCATTCCAATCTGGGAGTTTAATATAATTGAGAAACAGCCCATACAGAGAAAAACTCTCTCCCCTCTTCTTTGTTAGGCTAAACTCAGGGCATAAATCCCCCATTTGAAGGTGATTCCCATCCCCTCTCCTAGCAGAAAGAAAAGACTCTTAATCACAGGATTGTTAATCACAAAGACAACTCAAGGTTCTTATCAGTTCAAAAGCAGCGTGCAAAACAAACCTTACTAAATAACCTTTATGTTCCAGTAGGCCTCTGTGTTTGTCTTCTCACAATTTACCAGGCCTAGATACTCAAGTCCCTTTCCTTTGTCTTGTCAGCACTCCTCCAACTCATTGCCTTTTGTTAGAGTTGTATTTAAACCCGCGTGTTTGATTGCCTCTTTGTGGTTTTCACTTCCTTTTCTATGAGATCTCTAAGCCATGTAAAAATATTAACATCAAATAAAAGGTGCCTTTTCTTCTGTTAATTTGCCTTCTGTCTGCTGAAATTGCAGGGCCCTGCGTGCAAAACATAAAAAGGTAGAGGAAAAGGCTTTTTACCTATGCCACAGACTTAAGAACACTCTCACACACTGAAGCTGCAAAGCCCCTTCAGGTGAGCTATTTCTCAAAGTTTCAGAGAAACTCAGAGGCAGTAAGCCTTGTAGGAGCTCTGAGCACCTGAAATGTAATGTGGTGGCAGTAGTATGATCGCTCACTTGCTACACATGATAAAAGAAAGGGGTAGAAGAGATGTAGGAGTTGGGATGTTAGACATGCCCAGCATCTACAAAGAAGCCACTATTGCAGTGCACAAATGACAATACCATCTTATAATAGGATAAATTATTATTCATTGCTTCCAAATTACTTACCAAGCCCCACTTTGTAATTCAAAGCACTAAAAATCTACAAGAAAGATGCAGTTCCTTCTTAGAACATTCTAACCATGATTACACAGATGTATTTAGAATAATACCAAATGGGCCAGTGAGATAGCTCAGTGAGTGAAGGTACTTCTTGCCAAACCTGATGACCTGAAATTGATCCCTGGACCCACGTGGTGAAAAGAAAGAACTAATCCCCTCACATTGTCTTCTGACTTATACACGCTAGTACACACACATATACACACACACACACACACACACACACACAGTGATATAATCATCACCTCCATACACATAAATAAATAAATAAATAAAATGTAATAGGACACTATCAAAATAAGGAAAAGTACTAGGAAAAAAAGAATAAATAAATCAACTGAAAAATAAGACTGTGAGTTTACAAATATTTTCAAGATCAAGCAGTCAAAATAGGTGGCAGGGCACATAGTAGGTATATTCAGGAAACATTTATAGATGAAAATTATGGGATTCTCTCATGCATTTGTTATATGCATGGGGTAAGAGGTGAAGGACAAGCAAAAATCAATATGGAAGGTTTTAGTTGGGAAATTTAGTCAATGGTAGCTTTACTAAGATAAATGTTGGGAGAGGGGACTCATTCCTTGGAATATCTGAGATCTAGAAGAAACCAACCTTTACTTCATGAAACTTCTTTGTACCAAATAATCTATTAGGATCTGTTTAGAATAGTTACAGTAACTATAAAATATGTGAGATAGAAAACTTGAAATACCAGAGGTAAGTTTTGTGAGTAATTCCTAAAGATCATTTATTAGCCATTCCAAAATAGTCAAAAGGTCTTTAGTGCCCAACTCCTATGTAACTCACTTGATAGATGGTATAAACTTATTTTCCTTTCACATGAAGTAACGTGACTTATATTTATCTCTATATTAGAGTTCTTATAGAAAGATAAATTAGGGGGCTGGAGAGATGGCTCAGCGGTTAAGAGCACCCTCTGCTTTTCCAGAGGACCCGGGTTCGATTCCCAGCACCCACATGGCAGCTAACAACTGTCTGTAGTTCCAGTTCCAGGCAAACACCAAAGCAAATAAATAAATAAATAAAGTTAAAAAAAAAAGAAAGATAAATTGATGTTTTTTGGTTCCTCGGAATTTGGTACAGTACTCTGTAGGAAGCCTTTAGTAAATATTCATAGTTGATGAAAAGTCTAATGTCTACAAGTGTCAAGTTCTGAAAATGCTATTAAACATAATCAATGTATTTTTAAAAATTATTAACAAGTCAAATGAAATAAATCAATAACTGTGTCTTGTCTATCACAGCTGGCAAAAAATATGAATCCAAGATTTTGAATGAGGGTAACTGAAGGATAATAGAATGAAAATATAACTAGGAAGTTGAAGGTAAGTTTGCTTCATAAATAATGATAAATGTTTCTAAATGGTTTTAAGTTGGAAGTGGTAAAGTCCTCCAAAAACATCTAGGATATCCTGGAAGATAAAGACTTGTTTGAATTTAATGCTGTAAAGTCCTCCAAAAACATCTAGGATATCCTGGAAGATAAAGACTTGTTTGAATTTAATGCTGGTACTAGAAGTAGTCTAAGAATATGGTGAGCCTTGAAGAAAGTAAGAACATGCAAGGACATGCTAGTTACACAAACCCAAGGCAGCATCCTTGACAGGAACTCAGAGAATACCTGTGACTAAAGACTATGAGGGAGCGAAATGACAGGAAAGGGGACTGAGCCAAGAATCAGAGGTGAGTGAGAAGCCAATGGAGGAGTTTCAAGAGTCAGAAACTCTTGGAAGTTCAACTGATCATTTAGTAAACATAAAACCAATGAGATAACATTCAACATGACAGACAACTGCTTAATAATAATGTAAGAGTATTTTTACACAATATAGTGATTAGCCTTCAGCAATCATCTAAGGAAAGTGAAATAAAAGCAAACAAAGCAAAAACACAAGTGGAATCAATAGTATAAGTTGCCATCTACTAGAAATTATCAGTCTTCAAGCTGTACTTTTTATGGGTTTAGGTCAGTCAGGCCTTTTAATGACACCAGTAACAATGTATAATAGATGCTGTGGTATACCATCCAATTTCTAAGGAAGAGCTTCTTCTCTCAGTTGCTGAGAGTGCTGTCAGTGTAGACAGCTATCAGTTGGGCCTCCAGGCTTTGTCTAAGCTTCTCAAGGTCAGTTTTCCCCAAAGAGATACATTCTAATGACTACAAAGATGAAGGCATAAAAGCCTGGTTATCTTGGTTCAGCTTTTGACCCATGGATCACATTGTTTGGTTTACAGTTTCACTTCTACATGGATCTGCTTCTTTCCTTTGTCTTCTACAAAATATTTAAGAAAGCTCACATGTGAACCAAACTCCTTCCTACTATCTTCCTCTCAGACCTCACATAGTATACTTCATCATAGTTAATTGTCTACAAATTATAAACAATTGCAAGCATCTCTACAACTTAGATAAAGGCCTATTGTAATCTCACATCCCATGAAATACTAAGGTAAATTCTCAGGATTTTTCTTTTTCTGATCTGCCATCCTCAGCATGGAGGCTTTGTGGCTGATGTTGATACTTATCATAGTCACAAGATAGCATCACATGTTGGAGTGAAAATATCCCACAGCAGAAGAAAAAGAAAACACACTTCTCATGTGGATCTTTTTTCAGAGCCAGACACCCTTCCTCAGAAGCCATCTGGCCAACCTTTCCTTAGTAACTGGCCAGAGCTGATGCTCACATTTTTCTCCAAACCAGATACTAGAAAGGAAATGAGATATTTGAGATTTTTCAGATACTGTTTAGAATCTGCTCCTGAATCCTTTGAAGGATAGATGTAGCCTTAAAGAATTCAGGGTAACTATATCACCCCAATCCTACAATGTGTTTATTCAACATTTTCTTTCCAAGCAAATCATTTTATATAACCTAAAATCTAGGTTAGGTAGCTGGAGGGAACTGTTATTTTTATATAAAGCACCTGGATGGGCCTTCTGTGAATCTTCTTGCAAGGACAATGAAATGATGTATTTTGGCCACAGGGTGTGATGGGCATGTTCTTGTTCCCTAACCACCAGTGAATTGAACACTGGGAATATGTGTATTTCCAATCGGGTTTGAACTCAGTAAAGAGCAGCAGTACCTCACACCTCACATCAATTCAATTGACTTTGGAAAACACAGTTAAGATGCCCAATTTCAAAACCAGCCACAACAGGACAAATATTTTGATTCTCCTTCTGTGAAGTACCTGGAGTAGCAGGTTTGGGTTTTTTAGAGAAAGAGGTAGAATGGTAGTTGTCAGGCTCTGGGGTGAAATGATTAAGTAAGAAATGACTGTTTAATAGGTTCAGGATTGACATTTTGGAAGTTTATTTTTTTTAAAGTCCTGTGGGTGGATAATAGTTGCAGAATGATCTGATGGTACTTAAACACTGCTGAATTGGACCCTTAAATGGTGAAAGTAGTAAACATTTATGTACATTTTTACCACAGTTAGAATAAGCAGGGAACTGGAGATAGAGTCCAGTGGGAGATCATTTGACTGACATGTGCAAAGGCCTGGGTCCAAGTAATAGGACTTAGAAAAATAAGGATTTTTAGACAATGCCTATGGGAAGAAGACCCCAATAGCTTGTATTTATGGCAGTTTTAAAAATGGAAATATAATTATACTTTTTCCTTCTTTCCTGTCCTTGCCCTAGCCCTCTAACCCTATACTCATTTAAATACATGGCCTCTTTTTTTTCTTTAATTATTATTATTGAATACACACACAAATATATAATATACAAATACAACATCAATATGCTGCTTATGTGTAGGGCTGCTTGCAGGTATGTGAGTTCAGGGCTTACCATTGGTATTGAATAACCAATTGGGAGGCTTATCCCTGAAGCTTCTCTTCAAGGCATACAGCTAGTCAAAATTTAGTCATTTTAATAACCCACTGGAATTCCTTTGGCTTAAAAATATTTGCTTAACAGAATATTGCATTATATTATATTTGTAAAATAACTTTGCATCTTTTTAAAAGGTTAGTGTGTGTGTGTATGTGTGTTTATGTGTTTGAGTATTAGTCTGCATGTGTATGCATGTATGTATATAAACCATATGCATGCTTCGTGTCCAAGGAAGTCAGAAAAGAATGAAAATACCCTGGAACTTGAACTAACAATGACTGTGGGCTGCTGTGTCGGTGCTGAGAATCAAACTCATATCCTCTACCAGAGCAACAAGTGCTCTTAAGCATTAATTTTAAGCACAATGTTAAATGGTTGTGGCTCTAGATCATGGTGTAGCAAAATTACTTCTAATGGGAGATTTGAATTTAAATGGTTAACTATTCCTACATGTTGACTGTCTTAATAAGGAGCGGGCCATTCTAGTTAAGGAAACAAGATGTATGGATACTTTTCTAACTATGTCTAACTAGGTACACATTTGTGCAATATTCTGAATTGGGAGATTTAATAAACTGTATCAGGGCAGAGGTGATCTAAATTGTCTGTGCATACTAATGTACTTTAATAGCTTGATTATGAATTACACAAATCATATCCCTAACCAATGCATGCCAGTTTGTCTCCAGTTAAGCAAAGAATACTCCACTGAAATATTTTAGTTACTTAAATCTAAAACTTAATGTCCATTTACTGATGTTAAATAAATTTACATTAGGGAGAGACTACATATAAGACTATATGAAGGTAATTTCCAAGGATACTTTTTAATGTCATGATTCCATGGTATGCTGGATATGTGAAAAATTACTCATTAATATACATGATGTTAACATGCATAACAGAGATACATCTTTAGTAAATTTCAGCACTTTTATAGTTCATATCAATATATTATTTCTCACCATCTATAAATTCAGAGTTCACTATTGGGAAGCCAAATGTCTCTATTTAAAGTAATCTGTCATATTCTTTTGTATTCAGTATTCTCATTAATAATGTTGTATGGCAAGCACATGAGATCTGCTACAGGGTTCTCTCTAAGTCACAAGAGTGTGCCAATCTCTTGCATGGGGCAGGCTGGGAGTGTCAAATACTTAACATTTGTACTCTTGGTCTATGAATAAATATCTTAACTTCCCTTCCCATTAAGTAGTTGACTTGGAACTGTCCTTTACCCTGTATCTCAAGAGTTCTCACTCTGAATGAGCCTTGTAGCCTATATCAGGAATGTGCTCACTAATACTGAAATACTGCTTATCTTCTTTCTCTCATTTCTCCAAGATTTTACCAGTAAGTACTGGCATTATCTCCCAAATAATTCACTTTCATGCAAATCTGTCCTTAGGTGTGCTTCAAAGGGAGGGGTTATATAAGATCATAAGTAAGATAGAAATGATATTATCAGAGTCCAAAAATATGGACACTAGAATGAGACTTGTTTTCACAGTGAGTTTGGTGTCAAGATTTCATAAGTATTCACTATTAATTCCCATTACACAAAGCATGTTGGTTTTCTCTGAGAGGTTCTTCTATTCCTGAAAATTATGGTAATTCCTCATCACCTCATCTGCAGCTCTTGACTCAGATTTGGAAATCCAACTTATTCATAAATTTGAATTACTCATAAAGTTGATTCATCCATGGCCTATCATGACCCTCCCACTTGTCTCTCCTTCATGCAATTTTCAGTTTCAAGGTTCTCTGTTAATCATAGAAGACTAATTTTACTTTCTACTCAGAGAGAGTGAGAAATCTACTATATTCAAATTTTGAGCAAACAGTAAGATAGTGATACATCATTAGATATCATTAAATGCAGGATACAATATACGGCACTAAGAGGGAAACTATTAATCATTAAACTAGGGCAGGGCTAGGAATGTAGCTCAGTAGTAGTGCACTTGTCTAATAGATGTAAGGCCCTGGGTTCAATCTAAAGCTCAAAGTAAAATAGTCTAGAAAAAAAGTATAAATTACTACTATTCTGGAAATTTTATGTTGACTTTCTTAAGACTGAATTCATTAGTACTAGAATAACTCATTATCTCTATGTATATGCATTGGTAGGAAAAGTAGCTGTCACTGGATTTTTCCATAAAGGTGTCTGGTGATTTTCTAAGGAAATAAAATGTACATGTGGCCCTTGTTAGATTATAAAACATTCCCATTGTAGGACTCCAAAGTTATTTTTAATTCTCAGTAATCATGGTACCAACCATTGAGAACCAAAATGTTACATACTTTGATAAATTCTAAGAACATATTCTAAGGCTGAAGAAAACTTGACCATAAATTGAAATGTCTGTGACTTGTTTTATGAAAATACAAATCTGTTAGGTCAACTATCCATTCTCCAATAAATGAAAATTCTAGTCAATATGGATGAAGTTGGAACAGGAAAACATAGTAGCTTACATATGATCATAAAAATCACTGAAGCCAAGCATGCCTCAGATCATCATTTTTGTTAAGGTATAGTTGAAATGAAAACATTCAGAAGAATTCTCATGCCTGTCTTAGATATATAGAGTAAGTAGATTAAGTTCTTATTATTATCAAGAAAGTAAGCTTTTCTTTAAAAGGTGAATATCTCTGAAAATTAAGGAAAAAAATGTTTGATCGTTGTTCTGAATCAACATACTATGAAATTTTACATTTCTAGGGTCATCTTGTGAATATAATTTCAATATTGCTGGAGAAAAAGGTTTGTTTCTTTCTATGGATCTTCAGATAGACAAGGCAACTGAGCTTTTCTTTCTAGTCAAGGATAGCAAAAAAAAAAAAAAAAAAAAAAACCATAGGCTTTCAGTAACTCACTGGGTATGTTGAAGAATGAATGTGTAAAGGCTCAAGTTTCATCTCAGCCAGTACTTTCACTATGGCTCTTTACTAACTTTATATAAGAAATGAGAAGACTAAGCTTGATTAGATTTTTCAAACTTAGATCCAAGTGACCAAGTTTTTCTAGTTATCTTTCAAGAATCACTTGGAACAAACGAGGAAAATACAATTAAGAAAGATTCTTCCATATCTCGAGCAGTCAAAAATTATACCCTAATTGTTTCAACTGTATGATGAATACAATATAAGCCATGTCCATGCTACCACTGTCTATGAGAAGACAACATGTATATTTCCAAATCAGATATCTCCTGTGAGTGAGCATCCAGTTACTTAAATCAACATGCCCATAAGCCTCTAAAACTCAACATACCAGAGATCAAGTCTTTAATCTCCTAAAATCAAATGGCTTCTTACTATGCTCCTTATTCTAGTGAATATCAGAGTATACTTTCAGAAATCCTTAGAAACAGTATCCTAGATACCTGGTTACTGGCTTCAATTTGTCCTCACTCTCATATTCTATGAATTTAGCCTTCTAATATCCCCTCAATTGTTATACTCCTCTCTGTGTCTATCCTATGGCCAATGGCATCCAGGCTGTAGTCATCTCTTGCCTGGATTATGGTACAAATTTTCAAAGTCTTCTACTCTTTGAACTCTTTCAATCCATTCTCCATACTTAAAACACATTTCTATTCTGTAAAACTAAATCTGACTTTCTTATTTATTTATTATTATATTTCAGAAATATATTTCAGACTCTATTAATGTCCTTTGTATAAAAAAACCAAAAACCCTAATTTGCAAAGACTGCAATGTCCTATGTATTTAGTCATTTCCAAATTTCTTCTTTAAACCCGTACCATCTTAGATACTCTCCTTAGTACTTTAGTTACCAAGTTTTGCCATGGTATGATGTTTCAATGTGTTATTAAATTTGTTTGAAACACACTTTCTATCTAAAACAACTTTCTTGGTTAGTTCCTGATTATCTGTCAAGAGTTGGCACTTTCCAGAAACTAGGCAATTCTTATTCTAGATCTTTTCCTCCTTTTTCTTTTATAATTTGTCTCATATAACATTTGTGTTCTAATTTTTTCCTTTCATGAAAGTAGATTCTCATACAATATATCCTGATTATAAATTTTTGTTGTAAATAGTTCTGACCCAGGCTTTCCGGGCCTGGACCAGAGGTTTAGTCTCACTCTCAGCCCTGTTTAGCCTCAAATAATCACATACAGGCTTACTTTAATTTTGTGCTGATTGACCTAGGGCCCAGGCATATAACTTGCTAGCTCCTTCATCTCAACTCAACCCATTTTGTTCAGCTATGCCACTCAGTACCTTTTCTCAGAGCAGCATTTCCTCTGCGTCTCCTGGCAACTCTGGTGACTTGGGCATCTGTGTCTGATGTCTGTGTCTGCTCTGAGATGTTCCTGAGTTTTCTTAGCCTTTAGCCCCACCCACACTTCCTGTTTTCCTTTGGCCAATCAGCTTTTTATTAAACTCATAGGCAGGACAAATATTTATAACATTACCAGCACAATTCCACTACAATTTTCCCTCCCTCTACTCCTCCCAGTTTCTCTCTCTGGATCCACTTCCTTTATGTTACTCATTAGAAAAGAAGCTTAAGCATGACAGAATAAAATATAATAAGATAAAGAAAAAACCTATTATATCAAAGATGGATGTGACAGCCCAAGGAGGAAAAGAGTCCTAAGAGCAGGCACAAGAGTTGGAGACCAACTTATCCTCACAGTCATGAGTTCAATTAGAATAGGAAGTTAGTAGATATAATAAAGAGGACCTGAGATAGACCCATGTAGGCACTGTCTTTGCTGCATCAGTCTCTGTGAGCTCATATGTGCCTTCCTTAGCTGATTCAGGGGGCCTCATTCTACTAGTGTCCTCCATAACCTCTGGCTCTTATAAATTTTTTCAGCTCTTCTTCTAAGGGATTTTCTAAGTTCTGATGGGAAGGATTTGATATATATATATATATATATATATATATATATATATATATATCCCATTTAGACTCTCCATGTATGCCTGGATGTGAGTGTCTACATCTCTGCTCCCATCTGTTGCAGGAGGAAATCTCTCTGATGATGAATGGATAAGCACTGATCTATGAGTATAGCATAATATCATTAGCAGTCATTTTATTGATATCTTTTTTGTAGTATTTGGTTTTGCCTTAGGTCTCTTGACAATTTACGTCTCTGGTTCTTGGTAACCAAGGTTGTGTTAGGTATGGGTTGCTTCTCATGGAATGAGCCTTAAGTCAAATCATATTGGCTGGCCACTTCCACAAGTTCTATGTCAACATTGCCCTAGCATATTTTGAAAGGCAGGACAGATTGTGGTCAAAGGTTATGTGGCTGGTTTGGTGTCCATGTTGCTCTTTTGAGATGTCATTTTTAATAGTCAAATAATACTACATTGTGTGATTGTACCATATATTCTATACCCATTATTCTGCTGAGGAACATCTATAGATTTCAGTTTCTGGCTATTATGAATTAAGTCTAAAAGAACATGTTTGAGCAAGTGCCCTTTGGTTATATGCCCAAGAGTGGTATAGCTGGATCCTGAGGTAGATTGATCCTCAAATTTCTGAAGAACTGCCATATTGATTTTTATGGTGGCTACACAAGTTTTCACTCCTAGCAGCAATAGAGGAGCATTCTTCTTGCTTTACATCCTTGTCAGTATGAGCTGTAACTTAGGTTTTTGTTTTTTATCTTAGCTATTCTGACAGGTATAAAATGAAATCTCAAAGTAGTTTTTGATTTGTATTTCCCTAATGACTAAAGTTCTTAAACATTTCTTTAAGTATTTCTGAGCAATTTGAGTTTTTCTATAGAGAATTCTGTTTAGATCAATACCCCATTTTTTTAACAGAATTGTTTGGTTTTTTTGTTATCTAGTTTCTTTTTTTCCCTTTTATAATTATTATTATTATTATTATTATGAACAAAGAAGTCACACTTTCTAACCTTGTATATGCTTATTCAAGGTCCCTTCCCCCTCCCACCACATCAGGTCATTCTTTCTTCTCCACAAATCCCCAAACCTCTCCTGGGCAGGCTGCAGGCAATCCCATGGTCCCACTGCCCCAATATTGCTTAGTTCAGTCTCCACTCCTGGCAGATGCAGTTTTCTCCCCCCTCCCTCAAGAGTGAGTCCAGTGTTCCTCTAGGGGGAGTGGGATCCAAGGTGTCAGTCCAGGGTGTTTCTGATCCCAAGCTGTTCAGTGGTTGTGTTTTGCAGCTTTGACATGCTTTGCTTTTTTGTTGTTTGTTTGTTTGTGTGTTTAGAGTCCACTAATGAGTGAGTACATCCCCTGCTTGTCTTTCTGAGTTTGTGATACCTCACTCAGTAGGATATTCTCCAAATCCATCCATTTGCCTGCAAATTTTAGAATATCATCTTTTCTTACTGCTGAGTAGTACTCCATTATGTAGATATACCACAGTTTGTTAAAACATTTTTCAGTTGAGGGACATCTAGGTTGTTTCCAGGTTCTTGCTATTACAAATAATGCTGCTATGAACATAGTTGAGCTAATGCCTTTGGAGTGTGACTGTGCATTTTGTGTATACACCCTGAAGTGGTATTGCTGGGTCCTTGGGGAGATTGATTCTCAATTTTCTGAGAAATCACCATACTGTATTCCAAAGTGGCTGAACAAGCTTACACTCCCACCAACAATGGGAATGTAAGCTTGCTCCTCATCCTCTCCAGCATAGGCTGTCCTCTGTGTCTTTTATCTTAGCCAATCTAACAGGTGTCAGGTGGTATCTCAAGGTTGTTTTGATTTGCATTTCTCTGATGGCTAAAGATGATGAGCAATTTTTCAGGTGCCTTTCAGCCATTCGTAATTCTTCTGCTGAGAATTCCCTTTTTAGAACTGTATCCCATTTTTTGAATGGGTTATTCAAGGTTTTGGGCTCTAGATTCTTGAGCTCTTTATATATCTTAGAGACCAGTCCTCTATCACTTGTAGGGTTGGTGGAAATCTTTTTCCATTCTGTAGGCTGTCATTTTATCCTATTGACAGTGTCCTTGGCTTTTACAGGAGCTTTTTAGCTTCAGGAGATCCCACTTATTAATTGTTGGTCTTAGTGTCTGTGCCACTGGTGTTATATTTAGGAAGTGGTCGCCTGTGCCAATTCCTAGAAGTGTACTTCCCACTTTCTTTTCTATCAAGTTTAAAGTGGCTAGGTTTATGTTGAGGTATTTGATCCACTTGGATTTGAGTTTTGTGCAGGGTGACAGGCTCGGATCTATTTGCATTTTTCTACACACTTTCATCCAGTTATGCCAACACCATTTGTTAAATATACTATCTTTTTTCCATTGAATATTTTGGGCCTCTTTGTCAAAGATCAGGTGTTCATAGGTTTTTGGGTTATTGTCTGGATCCTCAATTCTATTCCATTGGTCCACAAGTCTGTTTTTATGCCAGTACCAGGCTGTTTTTATTACTGTAGCTCTATGGTATACCTTGAAGTCAGGGATGGTGATAACTCCTGAGATTCTTTTGTTGAGTAAAATTGTTTTGGCAATCCTGGCTTTCCTGTTATTCCAAATGAAATTGAGTATTGTTCTTTCAAGGTCCAAAAAATATTGTGTTGGGATTTTGATGCACAGTGCATTGAATCTTTAGATTGCCTCTGGTAGAATTGCCATTTCTACTATGTTGATCCTACCAATCCAGGAACATGGGAGAGCTTTCCATTTTCTGATATCCTCTTCAATTTCTTTCTTCAATGATTTACAATTTTTGTCAAATAGGTCTGTTACTTCTTTGGTTATAGTTACTCCAAGGTATTTAATACTATTTGTAGCTAATATGAAGGGTAATGTTTCCCTTATTTCTTTTTCAGCTCTTCTATCTTTAGTGTATAGAAGGGCTACTGATTTCTTTGAGTTAATCTTGTATCCTGCTACATTGCTGAAGGTGGTTATCAGCTGTAGCAGTTCCTTGGAAGAATTTTGTGGGTCACTTATGTATACAATCATATCATCTGCAAATAGAGATAGCTTCAATTCTTCTTTTCCAATTTGTATTCCCTTAATCTCCTTTCGTTCTTTTATTGCTTTAGCTAAAACTTCGAGAACTATATTGAATAGATAAGGGGAGAGAGGACATCCTTGTCTAGTTCCTGATTTTAGTGGGATTGCTTTGAGTTTTTCTCCATTAAGTTTGATACTGGCTGTCGGCTTCTTGCAAATCACCTTTATTATATTTAGGTATTCTCCCTGTATTCTTGATCTATCCAGGGCTTTAATCATAAAGGAGTGTTGGATTTTTGTCAAAGGCTTTTTCAGCATCTAAGGATGTTCCTTTAATTTGTTTATATGATAGATAATGTTTACGGTTTTTGTATGTTAAACCAGCCCTGCATTTCTGGGATTAAGCCTACTTGGTCATGGTGGATGATATATTTTTATATTGTTGTATACGGTTTGCTAAAATTTTGTTGAGTATTTTCACATCAATATTCAAGAGGGAAATGGTCTGTAATTCTCCTTCTTTGTTGTGTTTTTGAGTGGCTTGGGTATTAGGGTAATTGTGGCCTCATAAAAGGAATTTGGCAATAATCTTTCAGTTTCTACTGTGTGAAATAGTTTGAGGAGTAACGGTAGTAATTCTTCTTTGAATGTCTGGTAGAATTCAGCACTGAAACCATCTGGACCAGGGCTTTTACTTTTGGGGAGGCTTTTAATGACAACTTCAATTTCCTTAAGGGTTATAGGCCTGTTTAGGTAATTAATCTGATCTTCATTTAATTTTGGTAGATGGTACCTGTCCAGAAAGCTGTCCATTTCTTCAAGGGTTTCCATTTTTTGTGGTATGCAGATTTTCAAAGTATGATCTGATAATTCTCTGGATTTCCTGGGGGTCTGTTGTTATGTCCCCCTTTTCATTTTTGATTTTGTTGATTTGAACACTCTCTCTCTGTTTTTTGATTAGTTTGGCTAAGGGCTTATCTATCCTGTTGACTTTCTCAAAGAACCAACTCTTATCTTCATTGATTCTTTGTATTGTTATTTTTGTTTCAATTGTATTGATTTCAGTTCTAAATTTGATTATTTCCTGCCGCCTACTCCTTCTAGGTGAATTCACTTCTAACTGTTCCTAGGCTTTCAGCTGAGCTGTTGGTTCTCTAGTGTGAGATTTCTCTAGGTTTTTCATATAGGCATCTACTGCTATGAATTTTCCTCTTAAGACTGCTTTCAGTGTGTCTCACAATTTTGGGTATGTTGTGGATTCATTTTCATTAAATTCTAGGAAGACTTTGGTTTCTTTCTTAATTTCTTCCTTAACCCAGAGATAGTTCAGCTGAGTGATGTTTAGTTTCCATGATTTGGTAGGCTTTCTTTGGGTTTTGATGTTGTTGAACTCTAACTTTAGGCCCTGGTGGTCGGATACGTTACAAGGAATTATTTTCATTTTTTGTATCTATTGATATTTGCTTTATGAGCAATTATGTGGTCAATTTTGGAGAAAGTTCCATGAGGAGCTGAGAAATATGTATATTCCTTTGCCTTTGGGTGGAAGGTTCTGTAGATATCTATTAAATCCATTTGCATCATAACCTCTTTTAGACTCCTTATTTCTCTGTTGAGTCTCTGTCTGGTTGACCTATCCAGGGTTGAAAGTGAGGTATTGAAGTCTCCCACTATTAGGGTGTAAGAATTGATGTGGGATTCCAGCTTTAGCAGTGTTTCTTTTACATAGGTGCATGCCCTTATATCAGGGGCATAAATATTCAGGATTGAAATCTCCTCTTGACCATTTTTTTTCCGTGATGAATAACTAATGACCATCTTGGTCCCTTTTAATTGCTTTTAGCTTAAAGTCTATTTTGTTAGAAATTAGGATGGCAAACCCTGCTTGTTTCTTAGGACCATTTGACTGAAAAATCTTTTCCCAATCCTTTACTCTTAGCCTATGTCTGTCTTTGTGGTTTAGGTGTGTTTCTTGTAGGCAACAGAAGGATGGCATCTGTTGTCGTATCCATCTTGTTAGTGTGTGACATTTTATAGGAGAGTTGAGTCCATTGATATTAAGAGATATTAGTGACCACTGATTGATATTTCCTGCCATTTTTTGGTGGTAACTTGTTTGTATTTCCTTTCTCTGGAGTATGCTTCTGTGGAATTATTGATTGTTTGTGATTTCATGGGTCCATCTGGGGTCCTTAGGTAGGAGTTTTCCCTCTAATACTCTCTGTAGTGCTGGATTGGTAGATAGATATTGTTTCAGTCTGACTTTGTCAAGAAATATCTTGTTTACTCTGTCTATGGTGATTGATAATTTTGTGGGATATAGTATTCTCGTTTGGCAGCCTCGTACTTTTAGTGTCTGTATAACTTCTGACCAAGCCCTTCTAGCTTTCATCGCTCCCATTGAATAGTCAGGCATTATTTTGATGGGTCTTACTTTATATGTAAGTTTGCCCTTTTCTTTAGCAGCTCTTAATTTTTTTTCTTTGTTCTGTATGTTTTGTGGCTTGATTATAATGTGACGCACTGACTTTTTGAGGGTGCCATATTTATTTGGTGTTCTGTAAGCTTCTTGTATCTTTATAGGCATTTCCTTCTTCAGGTTAGGGAAGTTTTTTTCTATGATTTTATTGAAAACATTATCTGTGCCTTTGAGCTGGTATTCTTCTCCTTCTTCTATTCCTATTATTCTCAAGTTAGGTCTTTTCATGGTGTCCCAGATTTCCTGAACATTTTGTGTTATGGCTTTTTTGGTTTTAGTATTTTCTTTGACTGATATATCTATTTGAGCTACTGAGTCTTCCACTTCAGAGATTCTATCTTCCATCTCTTGAACTCTGCTGGTTATGCTTGTATCTGTGGTTCCAGCTTTTTTCTTCAGGTTTTCTATTTCCATCTTTGCCTCATTTTGTGCCTTTTTTATTGCTTCTATTTCAGTTTTTACTTCCTGGCATGTTTCTTTCATTTTTTGGTTTACTTTTTCTTGGTTTTCTTTCATGGATTTGTTCATCTCCTCCATTTTTTTGTTTGTATTTTCTTCTGTTTCTTTAAGGCATTTTTTCATATCTTCTTTGAGAGCTTCGATGATTATCATAAAGGAATTTTTGGTGTTGCTTCCTCTGTTTCCTCTTCATTGCTCAGTTCAGGTCTTGTAGTTGGTGTTGTAGGACCGCCACTTTCTTCTGGAGTTATCTTGTTGTTCTTCACATTATTATATATATTTTTGAACTGGCATCTGCCCATGGCTTCAGTGGTTCACGATTAGGTGTCTCCTAGTCAGTTGTGGCACACGGGCTTGTGTGTCTCCTGTCACCTCTGAATAAAAGGTCTGCTCAATCTCTACCTCGTCTCTGGGCAGGGGACTGGATTTGAAGTCTTCAATCCTTCTCTGATTGATCAGTTGGAGGAAGGTGGCCATGCATATTCCCTCAGCAGCAGCTGGGGGGACCCTGGCAGATCGAGTTTATCTCTCTCTGCTACAAAGTGTGTGGGGACAAGCTTCACAGATAGCCCCTGTTCCTGGAACTGGAACCCGACTGGAACACAATTTTCCCTGGCAAGGATTCAGGCACTGGGGCCTGCTGAACCCACCTCACCTTTGGGCAGAATCTGAGACTGTCTTTCAGAGTCCTCATTCCTTATCTGTTTGATCCATTGGAGGTGGTTGGTCGTGCAAAATCCCTCAACAGCAGCTGGGGGGACCCTGGCAGACTGAGTTTATCTCTGTCTGCTACAGAGTGTGTGGGGATAAGCTCCACCTGTTATGTAGTTTCTTGAGTTCTTTGTATATTTTTGATATTAGTCCTCTATTGGATATGGAGTTGATAAAAAAATCTTTTCCCATTCTGTATGCTGCTACTTTGTCCTATTAATGGTAACTTTTGCCTTGCAGAAGCTTTTCATTTTCATGAGGTCTCATCTATTACTCATCGACCTTAGTGCCTTCAGGAAGTTGTATCCTATGCCATTGTGTTCAGGGTTATTTCCCAATTTCTTTTCTATAAGGTTCATTGTATATAGTTTTATGTACATTGCATATAGTTTATATATTTATGTTGAGGTATTTGATCCTTTTGTACTGTAGTTATGTGCAGGGTGATAGATATAGATATATTTTCGTTCTTCTGCATGTAGACATATGATTTGATCAGCAACATTTGTTGGAGATGCTGTCGTTTTTTCAAGTGTTTATTTTCTGGCTTCTTTACAAAAAACTGTGTCCATAAGTGTGTAGATTTATGTATGGGTCTTCAGTTCAATTCCATTGATCAACATGCCTGTTTTTTATGCATATATCATGTGGTTTTTATTACTAAAGCTTTGGATTTCAACTTGAAATCAGAGATGATATCTCCAACAGTTCTTTCATTGTTCAAGACTCTTTTGCCTATCATAGGCTTTTTGTTTTTACATATGAAGTTGCAAATTTTCCTTTCATGGTCTTTGAAGAGCTCTGTGGGAATTTTGATGGAGACTGCATTCAATCCATAGATTATTTTGATAAGATGGTCTTTTTTACAAGTTAATCTCATCAATCCATGAACATGCATGATCTTTTCATCTTCTAATAACTTCTTCAATTTCTTTCTTCAAAGACTTGATGTTTGCTATCATACAAGTCTTTCACTTTCCTGGTTAGAGTTACCTCAAGATATTTTATATTACTTGAGGCTATTTTGAAAGGTGTTGTTTCCCTGATTTCTTTCTCATTCTGTTTGACATTTGCATATAGGAGGGCTACTTTTTTTTCAGTTAATCTCACATCCAGCTATTTTGCTGAAAGTGTTTATTAGCTATAGTAGTTCCCTGGTAGAATTTTTAGGGTTACTTATATGTACTACGTTATTCCCTAAAAATAACAATGCTTTGACTTTTTCCTTTCCAATTTGTATCCTCTTGATTTCTTCAGTTTCTTATTGCTTTAGCTAAGATTTCAATTGCTATATTGAATAGATATAGAGTGGACAATCTTGTCTTGTTCCTGATTTTAGTGGAATTGCTTTGTATAACTTTCCATTTAATTTGATGTTGGCTATTGCCTTTATATTTTTTTATGTATGTTGTCTGTATTTCTACTCACTCCAGGACTCTTATCATGAAGGGGTGTTTGATTTTGTCAAGGGAGGTTTTATTTCATCTAATGAGATGAACATGTGTTTTTTCTTTCATTTTATTTATGTGGTAAATTACATTTACTGATTTTCACATATTAAACCATCCCTTCATCTCTGGGGTGAATCCCATTTGATCATGGCACGTAATCTTTTTGAAGTGCTCCTGGGTTCAGTTTGCAAGTATTTTATGAAGTACTTTTGCATCAATTTTCATGAGGAAAATTAGTCTGTAATTCTTTTTCTTTATTGAGTTCTTGTATGGCTTGGGTATCAGGATAACTATAACTTCATACAATGAATTTGTCAGTGTTTGTTTTGTTTGTATTTTATTGAATATTTTTGAGGAGTATTGGTGCTAATTCTTCTTTGAAAGTCTGGTACAATTTTGTGCTGAAATCTTGAGCCATATTCCTTTATTTGTGCTTTATAAACACATTGTTTTCCTTTATCAAGTGAATTCATTCATTTGCATGAATGCTGCAGTAATTCTAAGCTCTGTGTGAATGAAGTCTTGGCAAATTTTTGTTTTCCATAGATATTGAAAACAATACCTTCTATCTTACATGCTTTTCTACAATGAAACCTTGTGGCTTCCTCCATCATGAGGTAGCTCAGATGTCTAACCCTAACCCTAACCCTAACCGTAACCGTAACCCTAACCCTAACCCTAACCCTAACCCTAGTAGAAGACATCAAAAGTGACATTCTGTGATTTCCAAGACTGTCATAAAACCAGAACTACTGCCTCCTTCTTCACTAGTACATTTGCACATTTGCACTTTGAGTCTTGAACTGTGATGCTTAAAAAGGAAAAGAAATCAAGCAAATCTTAGGATTCTATGCTGTGATGAAGTCTGGGTATAGGGTATAGCAGATCTGGTCTTCATATTATACCAGCCAGGTGCCTCTTTGTGTTAGCATGTTTTTTTTAAAAAAGAAAATCTGTCATATCATCATTTTTGGTTATTTCAATAAAACACTGAATAATAATATGCATGAAGGAAGTTAATACAAAGAGAACTCCAGATCCCAATAGGGGCAATTCAACAGTGGTTTGCTGCTTAGTAGCTCAGTCTGCGTGAAGAAAAGGTCAAGCCAAATTGGAACAGGTCTTTGTGAAATTTGGAGGAATCTAGTCTGCCAGGAAACAAAAATCTTGGTGAAGATCATCAGCAAAACAGGAAGCTATCACCTGCAAGAAATATAGGAAATACCTTCTTAAATCTAGGTGCTACATGATATAATTATGTGGCTACCATGTGTAGAGAAATGACTGTGAAAGCCTAATCATCTTTTATACCCAAAATTAAGAGAAATTCTAAAAATTAAGGCCTACTTTTTGCTTTTAAATGCAGTTTGTTTTATTCTTCCTAGATTATAATTCCATTCAAAAATAAAACATAATAAAAATGGGTTTGTTTTTAATGCAATAGCTATACTCAGTATTTATTACTAAATTGTGTTTGTAGCTGAGTTTCTCATATGCTGCCTCCCAAATAATCACACAGAAGCTACTATAGAAAATGACAGTGGGCTTTGCAAACTCATTCAAGAAACCAGAGGCTGCCACATATGTTTGCCTATTCACCATTGGCTCCACATTTCTTTTTCATTTTTCTCTAGATATGTTTCAGACTTTCTGGCTAATTGCTTCCCGATATAAGAAGCTAGTTAGCTGGAAGTAGAGACTTGGGTGTTAACAATAGAGAGGAAGATTCTCCTTCTTTTTATAATTCATTCATTTCCTTTGGCTGCAGATATTTTATCCCTGTGGTTCCAGGTTCTTTCAGGAAGTTTCTTACTCCCTGGTCCCAGATGTCTTGACCATGGATGACTATGGATAAAATGTTCACAGTTGCTGCTGAATTTCAATGACTCCTGCCCTTTGGCTGCATCATCCATTGTATTCTCCACTAACTCTAGCATTAAGCAGTAAATAATATCTGACTTAGCTCACTTTTTCTTGTTTGTTTCCTTACATGTTGATGAATTCTGTGAGAAAACTCCTCAAATTGAATTCTTATTTGCAATGTCTAGTATTGTTTGTATTTTTCTTCATAAAACTGATATAGGTAATCACATGGGTGCAGCCCCATAAAAATAAATCATCAAAAAGAAATTCCAAGGGTAAACTCAATACTCCTCCCTAGGAATAAAAACTGAGTGAGTCATGATTCCAGTGATGCATGGCACAGCTATAACTTGAAGTAAAATCTGTTGCTAGTTGAAATGATGAAGTTCAGACATATACATGATGTCATAGATTAACTGTGAGTATATGTTTGTGTTATATATTCTAAGTGAGCTTTTAGTTTATATTGCATTAAGACAATTCATAAATTCTTGTTCTTTTATTTTCTTCTTAAACTCAAGAGCCAATTTTTTAGGTGAAAAAATGATAGCATTAGGAGGGCTTTTTCAAAAAGAGCACTTAAGGTCTATTTTTTATTCCTATTTCAACATAAAAAATCCTGACTCTTATATTTCAGACATGAGCTTTAAGAGGTATATAAGAATAAAAAAAAAAGTACTACCATAGTATGAACATCTTTATTTGAATCCCCACGTTCTGCCATCCTATCACATTAAAAAGTCTCTTTAACCTGCATGCCTTTTAAATATCGTAATTCAGAGGATGGCTTTCCAGCTTGAATCAGTGGATTATCTAGTTTTGAGAACTATATTCATGGCTAGTTGTGATGACTCATGCCTGTAATCCAAAGAGGTTCTCTCAGAGCTTGAGGTCAATCTAATTTATCGCTAGGCCAGTTTAAGCTACCAAACCAAACCAAGACAAAATAAACAGGGAAAACTATATCCATATGATCCTAGATGATAATATAGTTACAAAATATTCTCTAATAAACAAGATCCAGTGGGTATTTTTTCCAGTTAAAGAGTTAATTATTTAGACGTATCCAACGCAGGGTTCTTTGAGCATATGATAAAGTGGTATTCTTTATATCAGGAATGGGGCATTTTTACCCATCATTAGGCCTCAGAAACTATCAATTCTGAGTTATAATAAATGATTTCACTTTTACTGAAAAGTGATTCATAAACAAGCTACAGTACAGGAGCTTGTTTTGCAAGCTACTTTAAGCTCATTTAGCTATCTTCCTTATTTTAAAACATCATTATCCATATGGGACCATGATATAAATTTCCTTCTGAAACAGGTAATATTGGCAAATAGCCCATGAAATTGCACAATGGATTTTCTTTTTTACTGTGCCTTCAAGTTTTGTTCAACTGTAACTGCCTCTAATTTCCTTACTATTCTCTTTCTCTACAGGTATGCTAGGTTGTAGGAATCAATGAAAATGTCCTGCATACTATTTTTAGATTATCCTCTAATGTAATTTAATAGAGGATGAGGGTACAGTGTAGAATTCTATATTATATGCTGTAACATTAAATATTTATGTATGTGTGGAGTCTTTCATACCTCAGATAAGAGCAGCAATAGGAAGTTACTATCAATCTACTGCCTTCAAGGTTAATGAGAAGGAGAAAAGAAAGGAAACCTGTTTCTGTGTTTGCTAAAGGTGAAATGATATTTAAAGTTTAAACATTCAGTATCAGATTTACAAATATGAGAAAAGACCCCAAAGAAGGATTAGGAAATGTGATCTCATTGGCAATGTCTCACTGGGATTTGGCTTTAAGGTTTCAAAAGCCTAAGCTATAGCCAGTCCCTCTCTGTCCCTGACTCTGTCTTCTCTCTCTCTCTCTCTCTCTCTCTCTCTCTCTCTCTCTCTCTCTCTCTCTCCCTCTCTCGCCTGCATGCCTGTAGATCAGGATATAAGATCTCAGCTACTGCTCCAATGTTGTGACTTGTGACCCCGTTTGGGCCAGAAGTTTGGACCTGCCCATGGAGGCTTTTACCCTATAAAAATGACTCATATGCTTATATTAATTTCATACTGTTTGGCTTATGTCTCAGGCACATTACCAGCTAGCTCTTTCATCTTAATTTAACCCACTTCCATTAATCTACCTGCCACATGGCCCAATGGCCCCTAGCTCACCTGGGTCCTACATGCTGCTTCTTTGGCAGTTGGATGGAATCTGCCTGACTCCGCCCTCCTTCTACCTGTCTCCGCTCTGATTCCTCCACCCACTTCTACAGCACCTGACATAGGCCAAAACAGTTCCTTTATTTACAGAATGATATCCACTGCATACAGAGAACAGTCCCAACACACTCCCAAAACCATGCATGCCTGCTTGCCTGCTGTCATACTTCCCACAGTGATGGTCATGGACTTGCCCTCTGAAACTGTAAGCAAGCCCCAGTTAAATGCTTCCTTTATAAACTGCCTTGGTAATGGTGTCTCATCAGAGCAATAGAACAGTAACCAAGACACTCAGTGTTGCCAACAGTAAAGAGAAACTGACAACTGCCCCTAAATGACAATTTGATGTATAAAAACAATCTTGAGGATTTTATCATAGAGAATAATCTTACAAACATTATAAGACTCCAAATATTCATCAGGTCATTAATAAGACACCAGTTAAATTAATATGGTAACTTATTCCTAATTTGGATTCTCCAAATATATGCTGTGTAGAATAGTGATTACCCACCACATATAGCTAGTTAACAGTGCAATGTGGCTCTACATCCTACTTCCTCCATCCCTACATGGCCATACATACCTGAATTTGAAGATATAATGTGAAGAAAATGTAAAACATTGCACTGATATTTTATTTGGTCCTATATTGAATGATATTTTATATACAAGGTTAAATTAAATATGTTAATAAAATTAATTTAATCTTTTTTACTCTGTGTGTGTATGTGTGTGCATGTTCTTGAGGAGGCCAGAGGATGATGCCAAATATCTCCCTCTATCACTCTCCACCTTATCTTTTGACACAGATTTTCTCATTGAACTTGGAGCTTGCTGCTTTAGCTAGACTGGCTAGTCAGTCAGCTTTGGGGTCCCACCTTTCAATACTGGGACTGCAGGTATTGGCTGCAGGACCCTGTTTTTTTTTTTCATGGGTGCTAGGAATCTGTGCTCTGCTCTTCATACTTGCACAACAAACACTTTACCAGTGAGCCATCTGAGCTATCGCTGCAGTCTCTCTTCTATCTTTCTGCTGGGACCAATAGAAGATTTTAAATCACATATATGGTTCATGCTTTTGGCTTGCATTTTATTATTTCTAATTTTGGTACTGCTTGAGAGCCCAAGCTTGGGGCAAAGATTTGTATGCAAATGATCTACTGAAGATGTCTTTCTAGAAAAAAAGCTGATAAAAGACTGGAAAGAGAAGGTTGGGAACTAGATGCAGGGGAATGATTCAAGTGAGGGTTCAGTCTCAGCCTAGTCACATGAGACCTTTACATTTCAGAGTTTGTTTCACCTTGAAGCCAATATGTCTAGGCTTTCAGCTCTTTCTATTTATTAAACAGCCCTTAGCTAGGGGGATATACAAGAGCATGCAGAACCCTGGGCATTCTAGCTCTCCCGTACATTGGTGAAGGAAGTCCAGTAGTCCAATGGATGCCCCACTAAAGAGTACAAGTTCAAACCATTGGAAGTAAAACACATAGAAAGTTATAGTGATATAGGGAATGAATACAGCCTATTCACAGTGTAGTTGTGCTTTACATAAGAAAGTACTATATTATGGTATTGTAGATTTAAGCAAAGAAAATTCTCATAACGTGAAAGAGCTGTAATAACCATGTCATTAAATGTAACAGATAGTATGACACTAGTTTATCCAAAATTGAAATGATTTGTATCTGTTCTACTTATAAGGCTGTTTAGAAGATCAAGTTCTAGGGTTTTTAATTATTTTAAATTTTGAGTTATGTGTATGTGTGTGCATCTGTGTATGGATACATGCATGTGAGTATAGTGCCTGTGGAGGCCAAAGACATCAGATCCCCTGGAGCTGAAGTTACAGGTAATTGTGAGCTGCATAAAATAGATACTTGAGGGGCTGGAGAGATGGCTCAGTGGTTAAGAGCACCATCTGCTCTTCCAGAGGACCTGGGTTCGATTCCCAGTACCCACATGGCAGCTAACAACTGTTTGTAGTTCCAGTTCCAGGCAAACACCAAGGCAAATAATTAAATAAATAAATAAAAGTGTTTTTTTTTTAAAATAGATACTTGAAACCTAACTCTAACTCTGGTCTTCTGAGAGAGCAATAAGCAATAATACTCTCACTTGCTAAGCCACTTCTCCAGCTATAGTATTAGTTTTCTGAGGAACTTCCATGCCAATCTTATTTTTCTAGTTGCTGGATAAATTTATATTTACATCAGCAGTGCATAAATGTACCTCTTTAGCCTTGTAAACATTTGCTGTCTTCATAATAGCCTTTCTGACAGGTGTGATGAACTCTCAGTGTATATTTGAATTGCATGTACTGACTGCCAAAAATATTGAACACATTTTTCATACATTTATTGGTCATTTGTATTTTAACCTTTGAAAAACTGTATGTTTATGTCTATTTCCCTAATTATTGGTTAGATTACTTGTCCTTTTGTGTTTAAATTTTTTATATTGTTATATAGTCTAGACATTAATCCCATGTCAAGTGAAGAGCTGGTAAAATTTTCTCCAATCCTGCCTCATTTTATTACTTTCTCTGCTGTACAGAAGCTTTGCAATGCCATACAATTCCATCTATCAGTTCTACAATGGATTTATAAAAAATAACAAAATTTTAATCTATATTATAAGGGTTGGAAAATAGCAACTGCTCTTCCAGAGGATCAGGGTTCAGTTTCTAGAACCCACATGATGCCTCACAACAGTCTGTAACTCCAATCCCAGGGGAATCTGATGCTTTCTCCCAGGTTCTTCAAGAACTGCATGCAAGTGATAAACAAACAAACATGTAAGAGAAACATCCTTATATATAAAATAATGAGCAGCATGAATGGGTATTTTTGTAAATGTGGAGATCATAAGAGTGGGTATGAATCTGAGAGGTCTGATAACTGAGGCTGATGGGGTGCATGATATAAAATCACCAAATTATAAATATATAAATGAAAAATTAAAAAAATAAATCTAGATAGTGACATTTACTGTTATTTTGTTCTTTGTATTTTAAATTGAGTGACATGTCTCTACAGGTACTTGAATGATCATATTGCTCTTTGGTTGGGTAGAGACATAAGAATTTCCAGACTTGTTGGAAACCATTGACAGAGTAATAAAAAATTTTACTGTTTTAAAGATATAATAAACAGTCATATGTTTCTCAGTAGTGAGAAATCAAAAGTGAAAAACATCAAGAGGAAAAACTGTTTGTATAGACCTAAAAGTGATTTTTTAAAAATAGATAGAGGTCATGAACTATAGCAAAATAACGACAGCAAAAGGCCTTTGCTGGAAATTCCAAAAGTCATTTCTAACTCTATGACATCTTGCAATAAGAGTGATGAAAAGACAAAATCAAATGTCAGGGCACTTTTTGCTGTTGTTTATGATTTGTTTTTGTACCCAGATATCTAAGTTTCCTAACTATGGAATAAGCTGAGAATTTTAAGATATTGTGATTTGCTGATTGCACTGCCTCATTCACTTTCACAAGTGCTTCTTTCATAAAATTCTTTCCTTAAATAGTTCAAACAATCAGTGTTAAAAATAGAACAGTTTGAAGATGAAATTTGTCTCTCTGTATGCTGACTTGCTCTTGAAAGCTTCGTGTTAAACTTTATGCAGTTATGTAATAATTATTATCCAAATATATTTATAACACTTCCACTCAATTTTACAAGAATGCACATTTTAAAGATGTTTTTCTAATGTAGATTCTAGATCTTAAGCAGAATCTTTGTTCTAAAGAATAGTGGTTTATTCCTTTGTTTACAAACAGAATTCAATAGAGCTGATTAGTCACGTAGGAAGTAATTTAGGATATATATTGTTTCTCCACAGCAGGAATAAAAGAAATGTTCAGTTACATTTGTGATCTTTGTTTTTGTATTATGATTCTAAAGGGAATCATTTTGAATTATGTAACTCTCAAAGCAGAACAATGATTAACAAGATCAGTATAGCATGAGTGGTAGATAACTTTTATAGGGTGACTCTTTTTACATTGTCCATTTTGAAGATGAAAATAATTTATACAACAGAAAGTGGGCTCTGTGATATGCAATTGGCGTTTGGATTACTGGCCTTTAGCACATACTTTTCTGTGTCAGGGCCTGGTCAGTGGCAAACAAGAGCTGGAAAATGACTCAGCCTCCTTGCCCTGTGTGGGGTGGAATAGAGAATAGACAGCTCTGACGATTATTGTATGTTGGCTCTAAAAGCTCCTCCGTGGATGGGAAGCCCATAGTTCTCTAGTGACATTGTGTCTGATAAAGTTCTCTGCATCCACATTTCTCCCATCTCTATTTCAATTCTCACTTTCTTTCTGTGACTTCTGAATCTTCTCTCAAAGTATCTGACCTTGAACAATTGATACAGAGTCTTTTTCTGGAAGGATGACAAACTGAGACAACCTTCCAAAGGTAAATCAATAAAGAAATAAACCTAGTAATGAATTCAAATTGATTACTCTACAGATTTCCAAATGCTTATTTGATAAAGTTTTCTTAGGATCTCCATTTTCCTTAAGCTCTGCTGTCTCTTATCTGAAAATAAAAATAAATACAATAAAAATATTATAGACTTCCTTCCCAAAGTTCTAGGTACTCAAGAGTTCTCCTGAGAGTATTCAATATCAATTGGAAAAAAAACATAAGCACACACTTTAAAAAGTGAGTAATTCTGAACTAAAATTCTCAAAGCCTTTTGCAAACAACAGCTTTGTGACTCAATTTTGACAAATAAAAAGAATATTGTGTAGGCCAAGTGTATACATTCACAAAATAAACAATCAAATAGTCCAGGAAGGAGGAGGTGGGTTTTAAAAAAAATGAACATGCTCAGCTCACTTACACAAGGTTGTTCACAGTCATTAATAGCCTTTGGCATTTCATTTGGACTCATATATGTTTGCCACTGGAGCTGCATTAATATTTGAACATAGCATTAGACAGATGTAGATGCAATGCACAGAGAAGATAAAGTAGGGGAACTGTCTTTGGCTCTGTCTCTGTTAATCAAGAATGCTGAAGAATCTAGATTTATCTATGTCCTTCTTGAGTTGCAGAAGACAAATGAGACTTAGTGTTGTAAAAACAGGAATCTCTGAATACTCCAAATTCATTCCTTCAGTTCCCTTCTTTGAATTTGAATGGCTCACCCCTCCACTGTTGTTTTTGTAATATTCACCACTGGAAAATATGGAGTACTATTCAGATGTCAGTCTCAGTACACTTTAATTCATACAAGAAAATACCAGATGTTATGAATAAGAGAATGGTCTCATGATAGCAAAAAAAGCTTTCAGTGACCCAAATATCTTTCACCAAATGACTACATGAGTCAAGGTTTATACATGCAGTGAATTAGCACACAATGAAATGGTACGTCATGAATGAATGCCAAAAACATTGTTTAAGGGAAGAATTCAGATACAAAAAAAAGGGTGTATATTCTCTGTCCTAGTTACACAAAATGCTAGGCAATGAGGATCTAATCCATAATAGAAACACCTCAGTGGTTGCTGAGAGTCAGGGGAGGATTAATTATAAAAAATCAGGAGAGAAAATGCTGATATGATGTGTTATTGTGATACGAGTTACATGAGCTAATGTATGTCCACTTTTATTGAACTTGGTATTGCAGGTGGCACATTTGATTTCATAGAAATTAATCCCCAATAAAGAATATTTAAAATAATACTTTTCTGGATGTTAAACCAGTTTTATTTAACAATCAATTACTGTTACAAAGTAAGCAGGACATTTAAACAGAAAGAATTTTGCCAGGACTTAGACAGAATTAGGTGCTTCCTTGCATGAGAGAGACCTAGAGAAGGCCTGGGAATCAAGAGATAATGGATACTAAAATGAATGATCTGGAAGACAAAACAGAAACAAGATGGGTATGAGAAAATGATCAGGAAGAAAGAGAGAAAAGCAAGAGAACATTCAACCTATTATAGAATTTTGCCTTATTATAAACTACACTGTTTATCATCACTGTTGGGCTATACCCAAGGATATCAATCAACCTTATATGGACAAATGAAGAAGAGTAAAGGTGTCAAAACATGTAGGTACATCTCTTGATGCTATCTTCAGGTCTATTTTTTTTTTGCTTTGGGGAGGGGGGATGGAAGTAAGCTATACTAGTATTTCCCAAATATCAGTGGACATTGGAATCACCTTTGTCTTTCCGTATGAATTCTGATTCAGTAAGTATGGAAATGAAATTCTGCATTTATAACCAGGTTATCACATGTATCATACTAATGTCATGAGGGGCCATGCTTTCAGTAGGCCCTATTTAGAGTTCTAGGGGGATCCAAAGCAAAGATCAATGACCATACTTATTACTGAAGTTAGTTTTGTTTTCATAGCCAGGCCATGGAGGTTCATGAGTTTGATAGTAGCAAAAAGCTTTCAAGTCTTATTCAAGGGATTTCTGAATTTTTCCCTTGTTCCAAATTTAGACAGTCTTGAAAGAGAACACCCCATGATTTGTTCATGAGAAAAGGTAAATGAGTATGTGAAATTATATCCAGTGTCATCTGTCAGTGAGGTTAGCCCCCTCTCATCTTATATGTAGTCATCATATGAGCTGACTGAGTCCTTTCAGATGTAAGGTAATGGTTTAGCAGTCCTCAGAAAATGCAATTAATGAGTTTACTGTACTGACATTTTTAATGTTAACATTACCAACAGCAGATGGGAGATATCTGCATTGCGCGTCTGTTTCCAATTAAGATCTTTAATTTATGATAAATGAATACATTTCAATCATATCTGCCTTGCATTCAATGTCTGCTTGGTTGATCAACAAGAGCTTCTGGGAATGCTTTGGTACATACTGAGAGACTGTCACTGTTTTAACAATGTCTTAAATATTAGCAGGAAGTAAAAAAGGAACTCAGTAAAAGATAACAACTGCTTTATTTTTATGTGTGTATGTAAAAATTTGGGGAAATGATAAGAAAAAGTATCTGAAGATATTGTCATGTTTACACAAGCTCTATAAGCATTTAGATATTTTCTTCTCATCTCATAACTATGCATAGACTTATTTAGATAGGCATTATTACACATCACTTCCTAGTTTTTCACTTTTGATATCCTACCTAATTTCTATTTTTCTTGTTTTTATAAGTCTTCTTCAGTTAATATAATGCTTTATAACAAGTCACCCCAAAACTGAGTGACTTAAAACTAGAAGATTAATCTTGTTTAACAATCTGCAGTTTTGGCAGGTCTTGTCAGAGACAGCTGGACTCTGTTCCTCTCAGCACTAACTGGGGCATTGCAATGGCTGGAGGCTGGAATCATCTGATAGCTTACTCATTCACAGGGCTCCTGAACCATGCTGCTTGCTGGCTGAGACTTCAGTTTAGGCTGTTAGCAGAAACATCACATGTGACTTTTTCCTGTGGCCTGGACTTCCCCAAATGTGATAACTAAATTTCCAATTATAGATGTCCCTATAAGTAAGTGAGTGGGATCTGTATAGCATGTTATGATCTATCTTCATACGACTTCTCCCACTTTAAAAAAGTTACATAATGGTCTATCAAGTGAATATAATAAGTTTAACATTTAGCCTATGGTTACATTTAGCTTGTTTGTGTTGTTAGACAGCCATCAATGGCTTTATTTTATAGAACTTACAGAAATTACTATATATTATATTCCATCAGCTTATTTCCAAATGAGAATTTGTGTTAATACATATAGCATATTGTAAAGGTGTTTTGATCATAATAGGTCTGATATAAATAGACATTAATGGGAAAAAAGTTTTCAATAAATAGGGATGCTTTAATAAATGATATGGAGATGAGAAAACAGGTAGATGTTTTTAGCTTACAATATGCATGAGAACTAATAATATCCCAACCTATAAAATTAACGTTATGAATCACAGCATTTTCCAATTTAAGCAAAGGCAGTGTTCTAAGCTTGTTTAGAATTGACAGATAAGGACTAAAAGATCTAATATGGTCTTGTGGAAAGAAGTGGGAAGGACAAATGCTGGGTCACAAACTGTTACTGTCTCCTCTAGAATATATGAGGCCTCTGAGGATATATCTTCCAGAGTCTTAGACAGATTATTTATATAATCTAAATATGTAAATAGTTTGGTTAGAAATGTATGATAAGGGGCTGGGAATATAGATCAATTGGTAAAACTCCTACCAACACAGGCATGAAGACTTTAGTTAAATCTGCAGAATCCCCTAAAAAACTCAGCCTCATGTCAAGGACCTGGAGACAGATGGATCCCTGTGGCTTGCTGAACTAGTGGCTAGTTTTTAGGTAAACTAGCTTTATCAGCCAGCTCCAGGTCAGTGGACCTCATTTCAAAAAAGAAGGTGGGCAGCTCCTGAAGTACATAATTAGAAATGGATGTTTAGAAATTATAATTTCTTGTCTAAACAAAATACAATAAGATTGTAATGTCTTGACACCACCTATTAAGTATGAGAGCCATCTTTTCATTGTTTGTACAGTCAGATGTACCATTCCTAGATAATTTCACACTTCTGACAAGAAAAAGTTAGCAAACATTATTTTCTCATAATCATTTATATTAAGATTATATTGATCATACCTACCTGCCAGGGGAGATACCATGATCATGAAGGTGGTTTTCCCAGGTCGCGCAAGACTTATCTATTGCACTCTGGATGTGTTGACCCCTGCGACTTTCCTAAATGTGGGAAACTCGACTTCATAATTTGTGGTAGTGGGGGGACTGTGTTTGCATTCTTCTCTATTTAAAAAAAAGATAATATTGATATTATTAACTATAACTTCCTTCATAAGACCTTTTATCTAATGGTGGTTATGATATTTACTCATGGTCGTGTGCCTTCCTAGTGTTGTCATTGAAAATAGACTTCCTTCAAAAGTTGTTATCATGCATCAACAATGATGTCCACAATTGCAAATGCTGCCAGAGCATTTATATGAATGAAAATTCAGTTTCTGGATATGATAAACTCCTATGTAAGATATTAATAGATGTAGAGCAATTCATATTTCAAACATGTCTTTTCTTGAATCTTGTATTCTGTAATTGCTACAAGAGATGCTCCAGCAAAATAAGGCAAAGAATATCTGGTTCTTGATCTACCACAGAATAGACTACTGATCCTTAAGTTCTAGTTACCAGGAGGCCTTTTGAAAAGTTTATAAGATTGCAGATTGTAAAGTTAGTAAAATGCTTGCATGCAAGCAGGAAGAGAGAGAGGGAGAGAGTCAAAGAGAGAATTAAAAAAGCACGGAGTCTCTGGGCATGGAAGCCGGCAGTAGGAGTTCACATGTCCAGGCTTACTGATAGCATTGAACATACAACAGATGAAAAAGTTTCAATAATTCCCACAAAGGTAGAGTCCATAAAGACATTCACATTAGAAGACAGTCATTGGCACTCAGTGAGGTAATTTTAAAACTGTTCCAACCTCTAACCTCTGTGAGTTTTTCATAACAGCTGGTCTTCATTATCTCTCCTGATATAGTAGTATATAGCATTTGAAACAATTTATCAGTATTTCTACCTAAAACATTTCCTTTGCTTTGATTCAAGATCACTAAACTCACCTAGTTTTGTTCTTAAGTTCTGGATGGTCTTTCTCTGACTTCCATATTCACTATTTTTCATCTTAAAGATTTATAACCCTTATAATACCCAGCACTCAGACTTCACTGTTTGCTCTCACCCCTCACAAGTTCTCTAGTGTCACAAATTTAAATATTATTTATAGGTTTTTACTGTCATATTCATTTTTCTATTCAAAATGTCTTGTCTGAACTTCAGAAGCACATACCCTACTATGTAGCTGACATCTCCAGGTACATGGCCAAGAGTCCATCTTACAGCAACTATATCCAAAACTGAGATTCTGGCAATAAAACCCAACTAAATTCAATCTCTTCACAGTATTACCCAGTTTATTTGATGACTGAACCATTTCTCCAGATGCCAAGTGGGGACACCTTGACACCATAATTTACTTTTCTTTTTCTGCCATCCTGGAGCTAGCTCAAACGGATACATAAAAGTTAATGATATATATTTTTTCCCAACTGTGTGCTCAGTGATGTTACAATAGTAGATTGAATTTAGCTATGATAGGAGTGTGTTTGTCATGGAAATCCATGAACTGTATACATTATGAACACATACACTCCTTATCTCCAATTTGATTGATAAATAATTCTAACCCAAATATATCTCACTTAATTTCTCAACAAACCCTGCTGGATCTAACTTCTAAATATACTCACATCCATCAACGAGTGTTGTCTTTCATAGATATCACTCTGCGTGGAGTCATACAAACTTTTATGCATATTTAAAAAATAATATCCAAAATAGTCTCTCTAATTCTGCCCTTCCTCCAACAGTGTATACTCTACATGATAATGTGAGTGACTTTGTGAAAAGGAAAGGTAAATCATCCCTGTTATAGTCAAACCCTTTCTACATGCAAAGCTAGAAACTTATATATATATATAAAGACAGGCTTATATAGCTCATGTTTGGGGAAACTGAAATTCCAAACAGAAAACTGCAAGCTGTGTTGTGGGCTCCCTTAGCTGTATCTCATGGTAGAAGGTACTATGATAGCAAGTGTCTACAAGGAGCCTGCCTTGTTACCACACACTAAGTGGAACCATTTAAAGCATTTATTACCTCACAACATTGCCAAACTGGAGACCAAGCTTCTACCTTAGGAATGCTTGAAAAGCACATTCCAATTGTCTTCAAGTTATCATAATATTCTATAGTTCTTTCTATTCTATTCAAGATTCAAACCCAAAATCCTAAGATGCTTCCAAAGTCCTCTAGGATTTGTGCTGCAATGTTTCTGGTTCAGACATTTTGGTTTGGTCCCACTCTCAGCCCCGCTTAGCCTCAAATAATCATAGACAGACTTATATTATTTTTATGCTGATTGACCTAGGGCCCAGGCATATAATTTGCTAACTCTTTCATCTGAACTCAACCCATCTTGTTCAGCCATGTGGCTCAGTACCTTTTCTCAACAACATTTCCTCTACATCTCCTGGCAGCTCCAGTGACTCTGTGGCATCTGGCCTGCATGTCTGCTCTGCTCTGAGATTTTCCCAATCTGGTAGCTCCACTCACACTTCCTGTCTGCCTGAAGCTAATCAGTGTTTTTATTAAACCGGTAGGCTGAACAATTATTTACAATGTAACACATAGTCCCACTACAGATTTGATTCTTTGTATTCTCTCTAATTCCAACCCCTCCTGCTATTCTACTTGAATACTTGATTTCAATTACACCAGCTTCTTGGCTGTTTCTTGACAATGCCAAGCATTCTGATGCCCCAATGTTGACAGCTGACACACACTATGTACGAACACTCCATACTCTCTCCCAAGGTATCCCCCAGGCCCATCAGATGTCATTAAAATATCACTTTCTTATTGAATTTTGTTTTTCTGAGACAGGATTTCACTGTGCAACTCTGGCTGTACTGAAACTCATTCTGTAGACCAGGCTAGCCACGAATTCACAGAGATCCATCTGCTTCTGCTTCCTGAATGCTGACATTAAAGGCATGTGCCACCACTACCTGGCTCATATTGAAATCTTTTCTAATGTTTCTTAAAGTTATAACACACATACGCACATACACACAAGCACATGCACACACACACACCTGTTCACTTCATTTTTCCTTCTTTTTTTAAAAAACTTTTTTATTTGTTTGTTTAATTATTTGCCTTGGTGTTTTCCTGGAACTGGAACTACAGACAGTTGTGAGCTGCCATGTGGGTGCTGGGAATAGAACCCAGGTCCTCTGGAAGAGCAGAGGTGCTCCTAACCGCTGAGCCATCTCTCGAGCCCCTCATTTTTCCTTCTTTAAGTTATTCTTTTATCCATTAACTTTAACTATCTAGCAACTTCATATATTTTTTCCTTCCCTGTTTTCCGATTTTCTTAATCTAAATGTGCATTCCATTAAAGCAGGTATTTCTCTGTGCCCGAGTCTGCTTTGTTCCACAATGTCCCTGCAGCACTCAGAGAAGGAGAAGAGTATGGATGAAAAATGTTTTAAAATGAATATACAAATAACAGTCATTCATTTGAGTTTCAGGAAGTGGCTAAAGAAATGGCTCGGTGGTTAAGACCATTGGCTGTTCTTTCAAAGAACCAGGGTTCAATCACCAGCACCCACATGGCAGCTCACAACTGTCTATAACTCCAGTTCCAGCAGATCCCACACCTTTGCATAAACATACATAGAGACAGAACACTAATGTATATAAAAACAAACAAAAAACAAAACAACACGTTGGCAAGAGAGGAAGTTGAGTGGTTACTGTTTGGGATTTCCAGCGTTTTGATGGCAATTGGCTCCATTTTAACAAAGGTATTTCCCTGCTTGATATTTTGTGTGTTGCATTTTTATATATGATTCAATTTGCTAAAAATGTGCATTGCATGATTAAGGGTAATAGTAGTAATGGTAAAGTATGAAACACACCATTCTAATCCTATGCTAATTTCACATATAGTGGAAACAGAATGCCTGAGGTGAAGTAGCATGCCTAAGGTTTCACAATTGAACCTCATCCTTCCCAAACCTATCTCTGATTCAGCCTAAGCACAGAGAAAGGAGGGAGACAGCATCAATAGCTGTAACTGAAAAAGCCTGATGTACTCTCTCATTGGCATCCCAGTAAGATGAAGAATCTGGTATGAAATAAACTTCTTCAAGAGAAATGTTAATAAACCTGCAAATTATGATAATTAATGACATGATTAAGAACAGGAAAATGCATCTATGGCTCAATGTTAATTAGATGAAAAGTTCTGACTCCTCTAATTAAGAAGTCAGAAGAGTAATAGGATAGGTAAAGAAAAATTATAAGAAATTTAAAGTTTTAAAACAAGGTATACTACTATGTTGTGTGATTGAAAAGAACTGGTCATACAAATAATGATCAGCACACCACATCTTTAGTGATCAGATAATTCAGGCAAAATGAAAAAGTCAAATGATCCTCCAAGTTTTGCACAATTTCTGGTTTTATAGTGACGTATAGCACTAGTCAATTATTGATGATTCTCTTTATTTATGCTCCAAAGTCTAAAAGGTAGTTATTTTATGGTACATTTTGCCTATAAATCAGTTATTACACAAGATGACCTGTGGTGATATGTTATATATTTAATAAAACCTGGAATATCAAGAGATCAACCCACAGTCAAAAACTAGACAGACATAGTTCAAGAAGTTCTTCAGCTTTAGGCATAGCTCAGGAAGTTCTTCAGCTCTGAGTACAAGGCCAAACAGCTAGGCTTCAATGAAACACCCCTTCAATCCAGCACAGGGAAAGCTAGAATGGTGACCTATGCCTTTAATCTCATAACTCCAGAAACAGAGATCTTGCTGTGTTTCTGTGAGTTCAAGGCTGACAACCAAATAGAGTAGCCCCTGCCTTTAATCCTAACCTGGATGGGATACAGCTGGTATTTAAGGCAGGTAGGAAAACAGCTAGGAGGAAAAGCGACCAGCAGCAAGGCTGAGGAAGTTAGAAGTTGGTTGGGTGAGATTTGACTGTGGTGTTTCCTGTCTCTGATATTTCAGTCTTTCCCCGATATCTGGCTCTGAATTTCTTTCATTACAATCAGAATTTGTGCTACAATGACCTCTTAAAGAAGTTATCTTGGCACTTGTGGCACAGAGGCATGTGCATCTCTGTGAGTTCAAGGCCACCCTAGTTTGTATAGTGAGTTACAGGGCAGCTGAGACTCAAAAAGTAAAAACAAAGACAAAAACAAAAAAACATAGATTTTATGAAAAAAAAATCTTTAAAATTTACTGATGACTGGTTTGGTTTGTATTCTAATGATTTTTATTAATTCTTTTTTAATGTTAAAAGATTTTTTAATTTGCAGTTAAGTAGGTATATGAGGCTTTTTTCAATCTAATAAGCCAAATTTTCCCACTCTTTACATTTTATTGCTTTTAAGAAAAAATAATTGCTCATTGAATTCCTTCACAAAATCTTCAGTTTGTCTTCTTATAATATTCAATTAGAACTAAAGTTAATTTCAGGTAAAATACTAGTAGTTGTCTCTGGGTGATAGAATTGGGAATGATTATATTTTTTTCCATTTCTCAAACTTTCTAATTAATACTGATCAATATTGCAATAAATATTTATTTTAATACAATATTGCAAAAATATTTGTTATTTTAAATAACTTAAAGTAACATAAAAAGCCAGTTAATGAGCCAGTGTGATAGTGCCACAGGTAAAGATGTTTCCTGCAGCAGTTAAGAGTGCTTGTTTATAAAAAGGACAAATGTTTACTTTCCAGTACCCACATGGTGAACACAACCATTCATAACTTTAGTTTTCAGGCCCTCCTCTAACCTTCTCCGGCACCAGGCTGCTATGTAATATACATACATAAATAGAGGGAAAACATTTAATACATATAAAAATAAATAAATCTTTAAAATATTTTAAAAATATCAGTATATACATGCATATCAATAAGAAAATGAATTTTAATACTGTTTTCCCTGTCAGGTTTTATTTGACAAAGAGGATCCACCTATCCTGATGGTAATAGTAACAGAAAGCAGTGTGTTGCTGGAGTGGAGGTTTCCTTTGTTAAAGAACCCTAGAACTTTTTCTTTCTTGCCAGAGAAATCTATTAAGAGTAGTAAATGCTTCTACTTGCTGTGATGAGCTCATTTACCTTAACTAACAGGAACCAGAAGGGAGGAAGAAGGACCATGAGCAGCAACAGCATCAGGAACTGCTGATGCCATGAAGGCTGCTATGGACTTTCCCAGCTCTCATGTACAGTTATACTAGATGAAAAAGTCTCAGGAAGGGCCTGATTTCAGAAACTTCAAGGATTATATGGGTTCTCGAAGGCTTTCACCTAACTTTTTTTTTTCTTTTTGCTGTTTATAATTTATATCTTGCTAACTGAAGAGAATGGACTTACGATATTGTGTTTAAAAAATGAAAAACAAAAAACAAAAGAAACTATCAAAGACCAGAAACATCAGAGCCTTAAACTAATGTCCTTTAAAAGAAGAAACCTGTGGTATGGTAGTCCACATGTGTGGAAGGTATCTTATGCAAGTTATGTTGCATAGATAGCTATTGAAGTTCTCAATCAGCAAAACTGATGCTGAAATTGTTTTTAAAGAAATACAAGAGTTCTTTTTAAAATCATTGCAGGAAAATAGAGCAAATTACACAGACCCATTAGCGACACTGTTTAGTCTCCAATATGCCCACAACACAGCTTTACCCTTGCCTTGATCCTCAGCTGATTTGTTTGTGTTTACTTACATGTTTGGCTTTGACATTAAATGCTTTATAAATGATTTTTTTTTCTTTTCTGCTTTGCTTTTAATCTGGATCCCTTGTTGTTATCTTTAAGGATCATGCAAATCTATGTCTGACACCTTCAATTACTAATAAAAATACACATTAAGTTTTGGAAGACTGACAGACAGAAGTAAAACACTTTGTAACAAAAGTATAACAGATAAAAGAAAAATCAATTAAAAAGGTTCTCATCAAAATCTTTTCTCTGGTTAAGGTGATTTGTTTTGCTTTGTGCAATGATGCCTAATTTTACAAGCACAATTTTACTGAAAAGATGATCTTTCTGCCTCTGTTAATTTGGTTTTAAACCTTTGACTTCTGTCAAAATTTGACAGGATGTATTCATAGGTATTTGTTGTTTATCTACTTAGTTCCATATGTTTTATCTCTGCTCTCTGTTACTATTTACTCTTACATCACAGAAGGCAGAGAGTCTTTTAGACAAAGCCAGATTAAAGCTTACTTTCTTATTGATATACATATTTATGATTTTTGTTTAACTGAGTTATTTTTACTTCCTAGCATATTACTTAAAATTAATCAGATATGAAATTATGTAAGAGAATAAATGCTTGATTATAAAATTAATAAGTGGTGAGTATTGTCTATTATTCTACCAACACCACAATGTTCGATTACTATAGTAAGCTTTAACGTTAGGGAGAGTTATTATTCACCCTTTGTTTCTTTTTTTAAAGAAAAAATAGATAATCAAAGCCTAATACTTTTCCATGAAAATTTTGCAATATCCTTGTGTGTTTCTGTAAGAAAAAAACACTTGCTGGAATTTTAGTAGAGATGTGACTAAACTCAATCATCTGTCCAAGAAGAACTGACATTCTCCTTACTCTTGATTCTTTGAGTTCATGAACACACTAAGGTTTTTTCCTCTCATTTTCAAGCTCCTATTTGATTTATTTCATTACCATTTTGCAATTTTAAAAATACAAATGCTCAAATTGAACTCAGGACGTCTGGAAGAACAGTCAGTGCTCTTAACCTCTGAGCTATCTTTTGTCCATCTAGGACTTAATTTCCCTCTGTAATTTACATGCTTCATTTTATCAACAAAAAGACGTGTAGATTTCTCCCTATATTTTATATTTTGTTTGTTTTAAGACATTTTAGGCATGTGATCCCTCTGGCAAGTTTAGCTGTTAGTCGATTGATTCCTACTCTAAACTCCTAGTTTTGAGGGGTAACAGCAGAATTTATGGGTGGTCACCTAGACTAACAGACATTAGCAAGGGTCCTGTATTTTCTGCTCATCTGTAGCTGCATTTATCTGGCTCCAGGAAACTTTGTAAATGAGCCATTACAAAGATTATATTTCTTACAATATTCTTGCTTAATTTCAGGTGCTTTTCAGTATTTTCATATAATTTTTAACTGCATTCTCAATGTGTCTTGTAGAAATGACAGGAAACTATACCCCTGATACCTCAACAACATGACTGTCTAAACAAGACCTGATTAAAGATGACACCAATAGGCATGCTAACATGAAGGAGGCAAATCTCAAGTGGCCTCATTCAAAAACCAAGAATTACAGTCATCTAAGGAACACTAAGAGTGGATATTCTTCTGCAGGGATGACTCTCCCACCCCCAAATTGGTTATCTCACACCAAGTAGTCAGCTCTGAAATCATATACATACAAGTAATACTGAACACTAACCTTGGCAGGCTGTATTTATATATTTAGAGGGTGTGTGTGTGTAAAAGCCATGATTTCAAGAGGGAACAATAAAGGCACATGGGAGGGACTGGAAGGAGGAAATGGCAAAATGATGTAATGTTTAATTTTAAAAACAACAGTGAAAGAAGTAAGCAAAATGTTTAGCTAGTAACAACATGGTTAAGTAGATAAGTTAAAATGTAAGTTTTCCTTTTTTCTTGCTTTGTAAATTAAACTTGCTTGACATTTTTATACAAGTATATGGTGCATTCTGATTATGTTCACTTCCAATTTCCTATCCTTGCTGTCTCCCTCACAATCTTATAAACCCCCTCTCCCTAGTAATCCCTTTTCCATATTCATGTGTTTTTGTTTTGTTTTGAGATTCAGTGGGTTTAACAGAACTGTCTGTGTGAATGTAGGTTTGGAATGCTCCATTGGAGCTTGACCAGCTCAACAGTAGTCATTTAGCTGACAGTAGTGACTCCCAATTCCCAGCATCTATCAGGGGAGGCTACTAGTTCAGCGGGGGTAGGACTCTTAAGCCCCTCCCCCACATATGGTTGGCTGTTAAAAGACCTATTCTTGTATAGGCTCAAAAGTACTGAGCTCATGATTTGAAAGCCTTTAATCATGTCAAAAGCTAGCATTTTTTAGCTTTTCCTATCTTCTGGCTCTACATTGTTCCCCCTACCCACGCCCCGCATCCCCTGAAACAGGGTTTCTTTGTGTAACAGTTCTGGCTGTCCTGGAAGTCACTCTGTAGACCAGGCTGGCCTGGAACTCAGAAATCTGCCTCCCAAGTTCTGGGATTAAAGGCATGTGCTACCAATGCCCAGTCAGTTATGGAAACTCTGAATCTTTATCAAGCTCCAGCTCTGATGATTTTATTCAGCTGTAGTAAAGCCAACAGATCAAAAGATTATAGCCATGCAAAAGACAGTTTCTAGTAACAGATCCAATAGGAGGGTGCAGAGCACATGGAGGGGAGGGCTCATGGAGAAGTGCTGTATGTAGTCCTTCAAGAGGTGAAGTAAGAAAAAACATGGGTCAAATACTTTTATTGTGGTTTACACAAAAAGGAACATAGGGCATGGTAGACAAGTTTAGGATGGACTGAATAATTTGGGTTGGCCCAGGTACATAAGGATTAGTCCTAGACTTCTGATACTTGTCCTAAAAATGATTAAAGTAGGATATTCTTGACTCTGGTGAGAATGTGGCTGAGGCTGTAGATAGTATGTGAAAGAAATCTTTCACTACCTCTTATTGGCTAACTATGTCAATTCTCCCAGAGTCCTCAAGTCCTCAAGGTTAGGTATATGGAACACAAAACCTAGAAAGTAGAGTTGTTATCAGAAGCTCCAGCAGGAGTTGTGAATGGGGAATATATACTTGCCTTGTTTTTGATCTATAGAGTGGTAGGCTCGCAGGTACTCTTTCTTAAGGAAGTTCTCTCTTCCTTGTTTAGTGGTCCTCAACCTTTCTAATGCTGAAACCCATTAATACAATTCCTCATGGTTTGATGACCCCAAACCATAAAATTATCTCATTGTATTGCAACCTATAGGTTCAGAACCACTGTTCTATTTGATTGTAGGTTAAATATGAATGGATGGTGGAGTTGGTTGAATATTTTTTCTGTAACAATTAACATGATCCTTTTTACCCTGTTAACATGGTAAACTCCACGGACTGAATTTTGAATGTTGAAAGATACAAAGAAATATTAACATCTGAATTCAACTTATTGATGTTACTTCAATGTTCATAAAAATTATTTGTCTATAGGTTTCTCTTTCTCACTTTTTTAACATTGTGACTGGTTTCAGTGCCACAGCAATACTAGACTCAAAACATGTCTTGTAAAACATCCTATTCTTTAGAAGCAATTATATAAATTTGCATTAATTCTTCTTTAAATATTTGTCAGAATTCTCTAGTGAAACCATCTGGCTTGGAGATTTTTAATAATTAATCCACTTTCTTCAATGTTTATTGAATAAAACAAATTATCTACTTTATCTTGTTTGATTTTGATAATTTATAGTTTTGAGGAATTGATCCATTTCCCCCAAAGTTTTAGGATTCTTTTATGATTATAAAGTTTTTAATAGTATTCTTGGCTGGATATATAATAATCATGTTCTTTTCCTACATTGGTAAGTTTTTTCCCTTCTTTTATTTGTTATGAGTCTTAAATTTTGTTAATGTTTTTCTAAGAAATAGCTCCATGAAAATTTAAATTTATTATATTGTTTGTCTATGTGTTTGTGCATGTGTGTATGTTTAAGAAGTGTGTTTACAGATGCACATGTTACTGTTCATCTATGGAGGACAGAGGATAACTTAGAGAGTTAGTTCTCTACATCCACTTTTATGTGGAGTCCATGGATTGTACTCATATTATCAAGCTCATATAGCATATACTTTTAACTGCTAAACTATCGCACTGGCCCCAGTTTTTTATTTTATTAATTTTCTGTGTTATTTTTAGTTTCATTCATTAGTGTACCTGTAATCATTACTTACTTCTACACACTTTAGGTTTATTTTACTCTACTTTTATAGTTTCACCACATTAAAATGTTAAGCTTTCTTCTTTTCCTATGTGTGTATTTCTGAATACTGATTTAGCAGTATCCAAAACATGACCTATATTATGTTACCTTTTTGCCCACATTATACTATATTACATTATTTTTATGTACTATTAAGTAACATTTTGGATATGCATAGAGCTTTTTAGATATAGGAGACAACCTGGAAATAATGGATTTTTTAAAAAATTCTGACTAAAAGTCTATAATCAGTTGCTGGTATTAAGGGTTTTTATATATGAAAACTTAGAAACTACTGCTAAAGTATACTTCTTGTGAAATATTTACTATGTACAGATTTTAGGCTATTTTATTTAATCAATTTTATTAGACTGTATGTATTGACTTTTAATGATTTTCCATTTACTATGATATACAAAGCTTTTAATTCAATCACAATCTCCTTATGCATATAATTTTAATGGCTAATTAGAACATTCTATAGTGCTACATAGGATATTCAAGTTTTTTCATTATTATTGATAATGTTACAATGATTGTACATGAGTATTTTGCTTTTCTATAATTCAAGTTGTTTTTGTTAACTTCCATTCACATAAATTAAATTACCAAGTCAAGGCACAAACAATTAATTAAGACAAGCATGAAATTTGGTCTGTGTGATGGCTTGTCTTAGTTGTGAATTTTACTATATCTAGAATTAACTAAAACCCAATGACTGACTGGGTACATCTGTGAGGGATATTTTTTTAATTAAATCATTTAAACTGGGAAGAACCACTCCTAATACAGATCTCTAAGGTGGGAAGATACACCTATAATCTGGGACACAGCTTCTGCTAGCAGCCTATATAAAGGACATGGAAGAATGAAGGTTGCTCTCTCTTTACCTGCTTGCACTTGTCTTACTAACAAGTCCATTCCTTCACTGGCATTACAGCCTATTTATTTGGAATTCCAGTATATACTGAAAACCAGCTGAAACATCCAGCCTCATGAACTGAGCAACTATAGGGTTCTTGGACTTTCCCTTATTAGCTAGCCATCATTGGATTAGCTGAACCATAGCCTGTAAATCATTATAATAAATTACGTACATATTATATATATACATATATATATAGAGAGAGATAGAGAGAGAGAGAGAGAGAGAGAGAGAGAGAGAGAGAGAGAGAAAGAGAGAGAGAGAGAATCATTCTATAAGTGAGTTTTGTTACTCTAGAAAACCCTGACTAATACATTACTGTCTGGTTTTTTGTTTGTTTTGTTTTGACAAGAGACAGCGCCCTTCTCACATAAAAAGTCTTATCTGAACTTAAATTTAAATGGTACTTCTTAAATGAGGAAAAGGTATTTTATATCAACAATACCAGAAAAGCTAATATAAAATTCAAAATAGAATAAAATTAAAATTAGAAATATGTCCTAATCTAGGGGAATCATGGTGTCATTTTAATAAGTGGGAAGGGGCCAATGTAGGACTACTTTAAGATACCTAGAAAATATGTCTAATAGTTTTTTTGAAATAACACAGGGCCAGCAACATATGAAGCCACATATGTAAGTGTTTCTCATAGTGGCAGCTAGCAAGGACTCAAAGGATCTTTCCCATGCTGGGATTAAAGGTGTGAGTTGCCACTCTCTGACCCTCCTGGCTTAACTGTGGGTGGATCCTGTTCTCTGACATTTCAGACTGATTTTATTAAGTATAAAATATATCACTACAGAAACTGACTTGTGAAGTTTGGGCTTGCTAGACAAAGACGTTGTTTGGTGTCATCTCTGGTCTGTGCTTCAAATGACGCCTAAAATTCACAGTTAGTCTCTTGTTACCACTTGGGCTATTTCCTTCTGTTCATTTGCTTTGTCCAATTGTAATGTATTAATTTTTGTTTTATACTGTTATATTTTGTTTTTTATTATATCTATCCCAGGTTGTCTCCTATATCTAAAAAGCTCTATGCATATACAAAATGTTACTTAATAGTACATAAAAATAATGTAATATAGTATAACGTGGGTAAAAAGGTCATATTTAGATACCTGTTTCCTTTCAATGAGAGACAGAAAAGGAGCAGTTCCAGGTGGAAGGGGAAGTGGGGAGGATCTGGGAGGAGTAGAGTGAGGAAAAACTGTAATCAGAATATACGGAGTTAAAAAAAAAAAACTTATGTTCAATAATAGGAAAAATGCTCCACCAATGAAATTATAAAACATTTTGAATTTATAACTCTAAATGATACTAATAAATAGACAAAGAGGTAGAAGTAGAAAGATTATGAGTTTGAGGCTAGGATATCCGGGTGTACTCTTTCTCAAAAAACAGGAACCAGGTCTGCAGAGCGTGTCCCAGAGCACTCTGGAGCAGGCAGAGATAAACTCTACCTGTCACAGCCCCCCCTCAGCTGCTACTGAGGGAGTTTGCACAGCCACCACCCCGCCTCTAATTGGTCAAACAGAGAAAGATTGAAGACTTGAAATTCAGTCCCCTGCATAGTGCAGAAGTAGTGATTGAGCAGACCTTTTCCACAGAGGTGACAGGAGGCACTCAAGCCCGAGTGCCACAACTGACCAAGAGCTACCTAATTGTGAACCACTGAAGCCATGGGCAAATGCCAGTGCAAAAACTTACATAATAATATAAATGACAACAAGGTCACTCCAGAAGAAAGCGGCAACCCTACAAATACAAGACCTGAACTGAGCAAATGAAGAGGAAACAGAAGGAAGCAACACCAAAAATTTCTTTTTGATGATCATCAAAGCTCTCAAAGAAGATATGAAAAATAGCCTTAAAGAAATAGAAGAAAATGCAAACAAAAAATTGGAAGAGATAAACAAATCTATGAAAGAAACATGCCAGGAATTAAAAGCTGAAATAGAAACAATAAAAAAGGCACAAAATGAGGCAAAGATAGAAATAGAAAATCTGAAGAAAAAAGCTGGAACCACAGATACAAGCATAACAAACAGAGTTCAAGAGATGGAAGATAGAATCTCTGAAGTGGAAGACTTCAGTAGCTCAAATAGATATATCAGTCAAAGAAAATACTAAAACCAAAAAACAGGAACCAAA
>PVIH01003649.1:126049-156207 GCA_004025045.1 Sigmodon hispidus
CCCTCCCTCTCTCTCTCTCCCCTCTCTCCTCCTACCCTCCCTCCATGTCCCTCTCTCTCCTCTGTAGACCACTCAAGCTACTTCTACAGCACCATGTCTGCCTGAATGCCACTATGCTTCCTGCCATGATGACAAAGGAGTAAACCTCAGAACTGTAAGCAAGCCCCAGTTAGATTCTTTCCTTTATAAGCGTCATGATCATAGTGTCTCTTCATAGCAATAGAACATTAAGGTAATAGGATAGGATGGGATGGGATGGGATGGGATAGGGTAAAGTAGGGTAGGATAGGATAGAATGAAAGACTATATATGCATTATTGTTAAAATGTATACAATGTAATCTCTATCAAAATTCCAATGTCATCTGTGTTAAAGTTTCTATTGTTTTGATAAAACACCATGGCTAAAATCAACTTGAGGAGGAAAGGGTTTATTCCATCTTACAGTCAGTTTATTATGGAAGAAAGTCAGGGCAGAACTCGACACAGGAACCTAGAGGCAAAAACTGATGCAGAAGCCACGGAGAAGTGATGTTTACTAGCTTACTCCTCACTTACCTGCCTTTCTTATACCACTGAGAACCAACTGTCCAGAGGTAGCTCTGCTCACAGTAAGCACAGCCTTCCCCTATCGGTCATCAATCAAAAAAATTGAAACATGGGCTTTCCTACAGGTCAATCTAGTGGGGAAACTTTCTAAAGTGAGATTCTCTTTTTCCAAATGACATTGGCCTGTGCAAAGCTGCCATAAAACTAGCCATCACAACACTTTTCATTAAAATAGAAAAAGAATATAAAATAAAAATTTATCATTTTTTAAATTCTATACATTAGGTCTTATGGTACTTAACTTTCTGTGCTTGATTTGTTTAACTTAATATAATTTCTACTCTAATGTCATTTCCTTTGTGTATATCTCCAGTGGCTTATGAGTTGTTCCATTAAGTAAAGATGTGAGCCACCAAGCCTAATACCCAAGTTCAATCCCTGGGATCCACATGGTAAAAGGAGAGAGCCAGTTCCTGAAAATCGTAGCATGTGCATGACTCTACCCACATATAAACATGCAAACAAATGCTTCTAAAAAGTCAAGTAGAAGTGTTTTAAATAATACAAAAATATTTTTTAAAAAGTAAAGTAGACATATAGCTAGAGGTAGGATTTTGTAATCATATAATAGTTCTAATTTTAATTATTGGGAAACTTTTGTGTATTTTCTATTATTGTAGTAACAATTTACATTTCCATTAATAATGTAGCACTGTTGCCTTTTAATCACATCTTTGTCAGAACTTGTCTTTCATCTTTTTTTTAGTACAGCTGTTATAACTTGAGTGAGGTGATAAGTCATGTGGCTTTAATTTGAATTTCCTTGATGATTAGTGATGCTGAGCACTGTGTAGCTTAAATCTTCTTCCTCTGAATCCTGCCCTGAGGCTACCCTGTAAGAAAAGTAATTTTGTCTATTAGAAGATGAATGGAGTATGGAGAGTATGAGAGGTTACCACCAACTGCCAGGCATATGGCTAAAATACTTCTGTCCAACCAACCTTCCATTTGAATGCTGCTTCAGGAGTGAGTCCAAGTAAGACCAGCTGGACAATCCAACAAATGTATTAAAAAATAGAGACAAATAGAGACTTCTATTACTCATCTTTTTGCTGTTGCTTTTATGAAGAGATCCAAGTATATTAATCATCTTTTCTAAAGTCCATTAGGATATGGCTCATTATACATAGACCCTGAAAGTTTCAAAATAGAGCTTGCATTTAACATTTAATTATTGGTAATTTTTGCTCTTTTCCTTAAGGAACCACTGAAAAACATGGATAGCTGTTTAAGCTACTGCCATCACTTATATAATTTAAAAATTCAATAAAACAGTTGCCAGTGTACCGAACAGTTGCCTATGCAGAGTCTGGAAAAAGAGGCCTATCTTATTTAGGTTGCATTTAACTGGAGAATTCTTATAGAACTGTGTTGAGGTATGTGGGACACACTTTCAGAGCTATGTGCTATAAGATATTGCTAACAGCTGCCTTAGCTGCAATGTTTGTTACAACACAAGAGAGAGCGAGAAAAGAATGATCAGCACATAGAGGGAGAGGCAGAGATTGAGATTTTAAAATGTTTCCATGAATAGAGGATTTCTGGTAGATATCTGTTAGAAGATGATTATCTTAGGCAATGATTCCATCCTATCTTTTGAAAAGGAGACTGTGAGGTAAACATCCTATAACTACCATTGTTTTCTTCTATGGAGTATCTATTTGCATGAGGAGGTTTCATGCAATAGGTTTTCTTTTTTAGACTGTATCAAGATATTTCCCACTTGAAAAGGATGCTCTGATAAACAACCAAAGGCTTCATGCTTTGTTCAGTGGTGACACTGTTGTTTTCTCCTACTAGTTACTGTCTTACAGCTAAGCTCACATGCACAGGTATGGTTAACCAATGCCACTCAGAGATGTTTTGCTCTCAGAGATGTTGCTGCAGATGGTTTATCAAAGGATGAATTGGAAATGAAACCATAAGGTGAATTTTCTCAATTTCTTTCTTGCTTTTCAGTAATCAAAATTCATCACAAAATTTGCTCATCGAAAAAAATAAAACAAAGACTAATTTATATGGAAAACAGAAGAATTAATGGTCTTATAGTCCCTGGAATTATCCTTATTTATCTATATAAAATTATCTATAGCCACTACTCCATAAACCCACAATTTAGGTGTTCCTATTCCACTTGTTGTGATGTGTTATTTTTGTTTCTTATGTAGCCTTAAAAGAAATATGAACTGGATCAAGAATTTGTAGAAATAGGCAAAACTTTAATTTTAGTTTAAATCAATTTGGACAACTACTGCATGCCTGTAATTCTGTTTCTGAATATGACTGACAGTGCAGTATGCAAGTGAGTGGTTCTTTTAAGATATATTACTATAATCTCTCAATGTTTCTTGACAGCCCAAGTATACTTCTCTATGGTCAAATAATTCTCCCATTATTTAAGATGATTATGAGATTCCATTGCTCCCTACTTCAAAGTTTGTATTTTCTCTGATCATCATTTGACTGATGATCTGACTTCTTATTCATTTTACTATATCATTAACTGCCCCATTTTCCAGTCAGATATCTGTACTCATATACTTCATCTCCTCTATAGGTATAGTCACAACTGCCTGGTTATGGATAAGACCAAATTTCCACTATTGTCAGTTTAGAAATGGTGCTTTGAATGTGTAGACTATTCAACCAATACTTTTCTTCAAACTATTTCTTGAATATATTACAATATGGTTTATGTAATTAATGTTGCATTGAAATTTGGTTCATCAGTTTGCCTAATCCAATGCCAGTTTTCCATTTGCATACTCCTGAAGCATTCAATACCATTCATCAAAGCTGATGATTTTCTCCCATGAAATTCTAATTTTACTTGGTTTACAAAGCTAGTTTTCCTTGTCCTCATTGTTACCACTTTGGAGTTTCCTGAATTATTTTTTGTCCCATGTTTGGAGACTGATCCAAGCATTATTGGGTCAGTGGGACCATAGGACTATCTGCTCCTTGCACAGGGAGGGGATGGGGAGTTGCAGAGAAGAAAAATGACCTGATGTGGTGGGAACGGGAAGGGACCTTGAATAAGGATATACAGGGATGGAAAAAAATTCAGAGGGAAAGCTGAACACAAAGTAAATATATGTGTCACAATCTTATTTGCATTATCACCCTTGATAAGTCATGCTTATGATTTTTATCTTCTTTCTAGTTATTGTTAACTTATCAGCATTTTAAATTCATTTTACTGTTTTTTTGATAAATACAAAATAAATAAAGAAGAAAAAGAAAAGAAACATAACTTAGTAATAAATACAAAAAAAAAAAAAAAGAAAGAAAGGATGGTGCCCTAGTCATCCAGCTTAGTAGAATAAATAGTGGAATAACAATACCACAGCTCTGGTATTTTTAGAACTTCCCCTGTTTTGTGTACTGGTGTCTATTTAAAGAATACACTGGAATCAAAGGTTTCAAAAAAAAGAAAAAAGAATTAATGCTTAGACACCTACTTGTCTTTTAACCAGGTGCCAAAATTTATTATAAGGTATAGAAGTTAGATTTCTGTCACTGTAACAAAATAAGTGAAATAATCAAGCTAAAAGGATGAAGGGTTTATAGTGCCTTACATTTTTTTTTACTAACAACTCATTTTCCCAGCTTGATTACATTTTCCCCTCCATTCCTCCTCACCTCCCAGCCCCTCCTCCAGCCTCCCATTCACACCTTCTCCTCTGTTTCTCCTCAGAAAAGGAAAAGTCCTCTCATGAATGTCAACCAGCCATGGTATATCAAGTTGCAGCAAGACTAGCCACCTCCTCTAATTAAGACTGGATGAGGCAACAAAGCAGGAGGAAAGGGTCCTAAAAGCACTGAGCAGAGTCAAAGACAGCCCCTACTCTCACTGTTAGGAGTCCCACAAGAACAGTAAGCAACACACTGCAACATATGAGACATCTGTTTCTTTCTGTTTATCCCCTCTCTTAGCTGATTTCCTTATTTAAACACAAATGAACATCAATAAATGTTTCAGCTCTGTATTTACTTATTTATCACTTGATCTTATATTTCTAGTAAAGATCTTAAAATTGGAATGTCCAAAATTAAACTCCAGTTTTCCCACTCCCTCAAGCCTTCTCCTTCTTCATTTTAATGTATGGTAACACTATTCATATATTAGCTAAAATCATAAAATTTCGAGAAAACTTCACATTGATTTCCATATAGTCATTATGACTGTGGTAAAATGAAATCTTAAATTATTTTCAATTTGCATTTTTCTTAATGGCTAAAATATGTTGAAATTATTTTTAAAAAAATAAGCATCGGATCAGAAGGAACTTAAGAGAGACTTCCAGGGATTCTCCTAGGAAGAGAAAATAGAGAAGATCTCCTTAGCTAATTGAGAGCATAAGGGGTTGCAACCAAGAACAGGTGGGAACAAATCATGAGAGAAGGAGATGATTGAGTGAGAGGAGCAACAAGGAGTGAGAAAAAAGAAGAGATGGAGATCTTAATAGAGGAAGCCAACGTGGGGTTGGAAAGAGACCAGGTGCTAGGGTTATCTATAATTCTCAGTCATTTGTATATCTTCTTTTAAGGGTTCTCTGTTGCATTCCATGTCCCAATTTGAGGTTTTTATTTTGGTTTTTAATGTTAAATTTATTCATTATTGATTATTTGTTAAGCAAGGCACATACCCTCTACCAGATGAATGTTTGGTTAAAGATTTTCCCATTATAAAAGCTGTCTTTTCATTCAAATGATGGCATCCTTTGTTCTACAGAAGTTTTGTAGCTTTAAAAGGTTTCAATTGTTAATTTATAATGCCTCTGATATGGAGGATTCTCTTCAGAAAGTCTGTTCTTGTGCCTGTAAGTTAAAGATTATTTGTACTTTCTCCTCTAAAAGACTCTGGGTATCAATTCTTATGCTGAAGTCCCTGATCTACTTGCAGATATAAAGCGGGGCTAGTTTCTTCCAAAATGTAAGTTGTATAGTTTGACTAGCACCATTTATTGAAGATGCTTTCTTATCTTTGATTTTTGGCTTCTTTGTTAAAAATCAGGTGACTATAAGTGCATGGATTTATATCCAGGTCTTCAATTCTTTACCATTGATCAATTTATTTGATTTTGTGCCAATTCTATACTGTACTTTTTGGAATATTACTTCAAATATGGAATAGTAAGACCTACAGCAATGTTTTAATTGTTCAGGATTATTTTGACTATTGTGTGTGTGTATATCTGTGGATATTTCCAAATGAAATAAAATTTAATATTACTTTTTTGATTGTGATAAATAATTGTACTGAAGTTGTGATATGATAGAGAATTGCGCTGAAACTAAGTTATATTAATCATATCATCTCACAAACACATGAGGTTTTTTCATCTTCTGGTGTTTTTTAAATTTCTTTCTTGAATGTCTTAAAGTTTTTACTGTATAAGTCTTTCACTTCCTCAATTATATTTATTCCAAGGTTTATTTGAGACTATTGTAAGTGGTATTGCTCCCTTAATTTCTCTCTTGGTTATGTTTGTCATTGGTACATAAGAAGGTTAACGATTTTCACTTGTTAATTTTGAATTCTGCTGTACATTACTAAAAGTATTTATTAGCTGAAGGGATTTTTTGATTGAATCTTTGGGGTCTTTTATATATAAAATAATCCTCTCTTCAAATAAGGATACCTTGATGTATTTTTCTCTTTTATCTCCTCTTATTGGCATAAGACTCCAAGTACTATATTGAACAGAGGATTAGATATTCTAGCATTATTCCTGATTTTAGTGGAAATGTTTTGAGATTTTCTCCATTTAGCTAGATGTTGCCTGTAGGCTTGTTGCATACTTCATTATGTTGAAATATGTCCTCTGTATCCCTAGATTCTCCAGGGCTGTTATAAATGAATATAGAGCTTTGTCAAAAGGCCCTTTCTGTATCGAATGAGATTACTCTGTACTTTATGCCTTTGAGTCTATTTATATGATAGATTACATTTTATTGATTTATATATTTTTGAGCCATCCATGTCTCTCTGGGTTGAAGCTGAATCATTCATGGTTGAGGTTTTTTCTTACATATTTTTCAATTTGCTTTGTAACTATTTTAGTGAGAAATTTTCTGTCTGTATTCATTGGAGAGATTGGCTAATAACTTTCCTTTTGGGGAAGGTTTGTCTCCTTTTGGTATCAGAGTAATATGAGATTCATAAAGAGAATATAGAACTGTACATTCCTTTTCTATTTTTAGGATAATTTGAGGAATATTACTATTCTTCCTTGAAAGTCTAGCAGAATTCTGTGCTGAATCTATCTGTCCCTGGGCATTTTTTAATTGGGAGATTTTAAATTTTAACTTCTATCACATTGGTTGTTATAAGTTTATTTAAATTAAATTCAGCGTGATGGCTATTCCTGGTTTTCAACTTGACTACATCTGGAATTAAGTAAAATCCAAAAATAGAGGGCATAGCTGTGAGAAATTTTGCTTAATTTGAAGTAAGTAGATCCACTTCTAATCTAATCATGACACAAGAAAATATGCTTTTAATCTGGGCCAAACCTTCTGTTGGATGCCTATAAAAAGACATGAAAAAAGAAAGCTTTTTCTTTTTGCCTGCTTGTTCTTACCTTTCTAACAAGTCCATTTCTTCACTGGCATTAGAATCCTACTGTGTGGGATTCCAGCATATACTGAAGACCAGATGAGAAATCCAGGCTCATGGATTAATCAACTACTGAAATATTTGAGTTTTCCTTTATAGCCAGCCATTGTTGGATTAGCTAGACTGTAACCTGTAAGTCATTATAATAAATACTCTTTATATATGTATGTATATGTGTGTGTGATATAGAATGTCTTTGTGTATAATGTGAATACTATTGGTTAATAAAGGAACTGTTTGGGTCTATGGCAAGGCATCTTAGAAGCAGGCGGGAAATCTAAGCATAGATAAAGGACAAGGAGTGTGGAGTCAAGGGGAGATGTGATCTAGCTGCTCAAGAAGAAAATATAATAGAGTACAGGTCAGCCAAGAGCCATGTGGCAAGACAGATTAATAGAAATAGGTAAAGATTCAAGAGCTAGCTAGCAATAAGCCTGAGCCATAGGCTAAACAACATTTAAGTAATAAAAGCCTTTGTGTGATTATTTGGGAACAAGCAGGGTTGTGGGTCCTGACCTTGGACTGGATGAGTCAGAAACTTCTTACTCTACACACACACACACACACACACACACACACACACATATATATATATATATATATATATATATATATATATATATATATATACAGAGAGAGAGAGAGAGAGAGAGAGAGAGAGAAAATATGGGAGAGATCTAGGATGCTATGCACCATGAAAGTACTTAACCTTTGGAATATGAGCAAAGAGAAAGAAGAATACTATCATGAAAGCATATAGAATCTTTTTAATAAAATCAAAGACTAAACCAATATAAAATAAAATTTCCTCAGCCTAATAGAAAGAGTTTCCCATTCAGTTACAACAGGCCTACAGATAGACAAGAATAGAAAAGAAGCTCTCCATGGCATATCATAGTTAAAACATTAAAAACACAGAACAAAGAAAGGGCATTAAAAGATGTAAGAGAAAGGTCACATCACTTATAAAGACAGACCCATTAGAATAAAACCTCATTACCTGACAGGAACTTTTAGAGCCAGAAGGGCTAGGAAAGATAAATTTCAAGGTCTGGAAAGCCACAATTGTCAAACTAGACTATTATACACAGTAAAACCATGTGTTAAAGTTGAAAGATAAATAAAAATCTTTCAATGATTAAAAGAAAAGCAAAATAAAGAAATTTACTACCACCAATCCAGCTCTATACACAATGTTGAAAGGAATACTTTGATTCGAATACAAGGATTAACAGTCCAAAAATGACACAGCGAATTAGTAAACAATTCTAGAACAGTTTAATAAAAAAGAGTCTAAGAAAGAACACAAAATATCAAAAGAGGGAAAATAATTAATACTTAATAATGTCAGTTACTCCAGTAAAATGACACAGACTAACAAAAGTCAGGATCTATATCTTTGCTGCCTCCAAGAAACATACCTGTCAATGATAGATACCACCTTAAGTAAAAGGATAGAAAAAGTTATCCTAAGCCAAATAATTTGAGAAATAAGCAAGTTTATCTATTCTAATACTCAGAAAATAGAAATTAATCACACTAAAACTAATCAGATGAGATATGGAAGGTCATGTGATACTTATTGAAAAAAATAATCTCAACAAATGTATCAAACAGAGAGGCACCCAATTTCATAAAAGAAATACTATTAGATCTAAAAACCGCAGATTATTTCAAACACAGTGATAAAGGTGACTTAATACCCGACTCTTACCCTTAAACAGGTCATCTGGAAAAAACTAAACAGAAACACTGGAGTTAAATGATACATAAATCAAATAGACCTAATGTACAACTCCAGAGCATTCTAAACAATACACAGTTTTTTCATCAGCCCACCTAATTTTCTCCAAAATTAACTACATATTAGAATAAAAAGCAAGTCATAACAAATATAGAATAAATAAACTATAAAGTTCATCCTTTGTAGTTTTCAGAGTGAACAATCTAAAATATGTAAATATATGCCATTCACATATTTAAAATCTTCCAATCATTTCCTGTCACACTTAGAATAATATATATGGTTATACAGTCTTTATTGTGGCCTTCATCGTTCCTGACCTTATGTTTTTGTGACTGTTTCTCTGACCTCATTCAGTAGCACTGACATTTATTTTTAAACTAAACGTAAGCTGCACACTGGCCTTCTAGTACAACAAACACATTTCCCCCTCAGAGACTGCATTCTGTTTGTGCAGCGCTTTCACAGAGCTTAGCTTATTCAGATATCTGCTTAAATGTCACCTCCTTATTGAATTGTTCTCTGAAAACTTTATATTCAATGGAATCAACCAAAATTCTATTCTCATAAACTGATTAATTTTCTTTTTATAACATTCCTAAAATTAAGCTCCACACCCATTAATCACCTGTATTTATTTTGTTCACTAAACATCTTTTGTCTAGAATAGTAATATAACTAAGTACATAGTCAATAAATATTGTTGAATTAATTAATCACTAACCTCTTGAAATTTTTTCCAGAAAAAGACTAACTGCTTTGGGTTTAATAGGCCTTGGACAGCCTGTAGAGAATGGGGATATATGTTTTATTTAAATATTATGTTAATCTCTTCAGTTCGCAATGGAATATCAGAATACCAGCATGAGCACATTTTAGTATTTGTAAATAAAAGTATATAAACAATATTCATAATTTCTTGGCATTATCACTGTGAGAAGCAGTTCATACGATTCTTATTTGACACAAGTTATTTGAAAGACAAATGTGTATTGACCATTTAAAACTTAGTTCAACACCTGACTCACTCTTGAGGGAGGGGGGACAAAACTGGATCTGCCAGGAGTGGAGACTGATCCAAGCATTATTGGGTCAGTGGGACCATAGGACTGTCTGCTGCCTACCCAGGGAGGGGATGGGGAGTTGTGGAGAAGAAAAAATGACCTGATGTGGCAGGAGGGGGATGGGACCTTGAATAAGGATATACAGGGATAGAAAGTGTGACTTCTTTGTTAATAATAATAATAATAATAATAATAAAAAGTATACAGAAAAAAACCTAGTTCAAAAGATAAAAATAATTCTAATAGTCCCTGATGTAAATTTTTTAAATGCAGTTATATCTTTAAAGTTAAAAAAATCTAATATCTGATAATCAGGAGGTTCATACCCAAAGTGCAGAAACTTTTTAAAGATCTGACATTTTGATGAACTGTACAGCCATGTTTAAATATGCTGTCATTCCATGAGCACAGCCTTTACCATATCCTTTTCAAGGACCTGTTAGTCATTTAAGTGAGTAATTTTTTCCATCAGACCAACTGAGAATTTTTACTAAATGCCAAAACTGATGTTCCTTACTTGGTTCATGATTGAAAAAGTTAGATTAACATATGTAAGCTTGAGTCTTAGAAGTCCATCCATGAACTTTCCCCACAATGGCTGTTCATAGATGAAAACATGATTGAAGTGGCAGAAATTGAAGAGTATAATCATTTATAAATTATTTCATGCACCTGTGTAGCTGTGGTTGTATGTAACATAGATATGCCATATTTTCTTTGAATGAAACTGCTCCTGGTTCACTGGATTGAGTTTTATGTGTCAGAGTGGTGTTTCTCAAACTGCTTTGATTCCCAGTTGCTTCTTCATCCAAACCAGATGAACAATCACCCCTCACAGAGAAATAAACCAACATTTATTCTAAAAATACATTGTCCTATCTTTGAAAAATCATCTTTTAAACTTCCATCGACTTTTAAAACTTTGATTTCTTATAACATGGGTGTTTAAAACTGTAAACTAGAAATTGTAAATTAGTTGACCATTGTGGCTATTTTTATATCTTATTTTATTTTATTTTAATATATATTTATAAAATAAAGTCTTTCTTATCCATCTACCCCCTTGCTCCCCCTCCCTTCCCCCTTCCAACCCCTCCTGGTCAGCCTTCAGCCTCCCTCCTCCCCATCCCCTCCTCACCTCCCCCAAAAGAGCCAGAAGTCCCAATGTGGATCAGCTCAGCATCCACTCCAGGCAAGTCCAAATTCCTCATCCTCCAAAGTGCCAGTCCTCCCACAGAAATGCAGACTGATCCCTCCCTCAAGGCTCCACATACTGCCCATGACAATGGACAGTTGCCTATCCTTGGAGGGCTTAGTTCCTTTTCCAGATGGTTCCCAGGTGACAGTTGTTGATTCAGTGAGCTCCTCAGACCTCCAGCCAGCCATCAACTGTGGGAGTTTTCCTTTTAATCTTATCCCATTGCTCATACAAACTCTCCTCCCCTGATCTCAGCTGGTCCAGGAGCTCAGCCCAGTGCTCTCTCATGTATCTCTGCCACTACCTCTATTCATTGTTGGATGTAAGTTCTAGGATGGAACTTAGAGTGACTATTGATTTGATTATAGGGGAAGTTCTCTCTAGGCAAAACCTTCACTATTGGTTGGAGACATAGTCAGAGACATCCTGTGAGATCTTGGAGGTTTCCCTAGCACCCCGTCTTTTTCCAACCCCACATTGGCTTTCTCTATTAAGATTTCCATTTTTTCTCCCTTCCTGTTGCTCCTCTCCTCTCACTCAATCATCGTCTTCTCTCATGATTTGTTCCCACATCTTCTTGGTTACAACTTATGTTTCCAATTAACTAGGAGATCTTCTCTATTTGCTCGTCCTAGGGGAATCCCTGGATGTCCCTCTTAAGTTCCTTCTGATCCCATGCTGTTCAGAGGTTGTATTTTGAAGCTTGGGTGTTCTTTGCTTTTTGTCTAAAGTCCACTAATGAGTGAGTACATCCTGTGCTTATCTTTCTGGGTTTGTGATACTTCACTCAGGAGGATATTCTCCAAATCCATTCATTTGCCTGCAAATTTAGGAAGTCATTTTTTATGGCTGAGTAGTATTCCATTGTGTGGATGTACCACAGTTTGTTAATCCATTCTTCAGTTGAGGGGCAGCTAGGTTGTTTCCAGGTTGTTGCCATTATGAATGATGCTGCTATGAACACAGCTGAGCTAATGCCTTTGGAATAGGAATGTGCATCCTTTGGGTTTATGCCCAATAGTGGTATTGCTGGATCCTTGGGGAGATTGATTCCCAGTTTTTTGAGAAACCACCATACTGCATTCCAGAGTGGCTGAACAAGTTTACACTCTCACCAACAATGAAGGAATGCTCCCTTTGTTCCACATCTTCTCCAGCATAGGCTGTCATCTGTGTTTTTAATCTTAGCCATTCTGAGAGGTGTAAGGTGGTATCTCAAAGTTGTTTTGATTTGCATTTCTCTGATGGCCAAAGATGTTGAACATTTTTTTCAAGTGTCTTTCAGCTATTTGTATTTTTTCTGCTGAGAATTCCCTTTTTAGTTCTGAACCCCATTTTTAATTGTATTATTTATGGTTTGAGGCTCTAGTTTCTTGAATTCTCTATATATTTTAGAGATCAGTCCTCTGTCACTTGTAGGGCTGGTAAAAATCTTTTCCCTGTAGGCTGTTGTTTTGTCTCATTGACTGTGTCCTTGGATTTACAGAAGCTTCTCAGTTTCACGAGGTACCACTTATTGGAAAGGAAGAAGTAAAACTATCTGTGTCTGTGCTACTAGTGTTATATTTAGGAAGTATATATCTGTGCCAATGTGTCGGAGGGTATTGCTCACTTTCTTTTCTATCAAGTTCAGTGTAGCTGGGTTTATTTTGAGGTCTTTGATCCACTTCAATTTGAGTTTTGTGCAGGGTGATAGGTTTGGATCTATTTGCAGTTTTCTACACACTACCATCCAGTTATGCCAATACCATTTGTTGAAGATACTATCTTTTATTCATTGAATATTTTTGGCCTCTGTCAAAAATCAGGTGTTCTTAGGTGTGTGGGTAAATTTCTGGGTCTTCTATTCCTTTGGGGTTATACAGGCCTGTTTAGGCCTTTAATCTGATCTTAATTTAATTTTGGTAAGTGGTACCTGCCCAGAAAGCTGTCCATTTCTTCTAGGTTTTCCATTTTAGTGGAATATAGATTTTCAAAGTATGACCTGGTAATTATCTGGATTCCCTAGGTGTCTGATTTTATGCTCCCCTTTTTTATTTCTGATTTTGTTAATTTGAATACTCTCAATCTGCCTTTTGGTTAACTTAGATAAGGGTTTATCTATCTTGCTGACTCTCTCAAAGAACCAACTCTGATTCATTGATTTATTGTATAGTTCTCTTTGTTTCTATTATATTGATTTCAGCCCTGAATTTGATTATATCCTGCACTCTACTCATTCTAGGGATGTTTGTTTCTAATTGTTCTAGAGCCTTCAGCTGTGAAGTTATGTCTCTTGTGTGAGATTCTCTAGGTTTTTCATATGGGCTTCTAGTGCTATAAATTTTCCTCTTAAGACAGCTTTCATTGTGTTCCGTAAATTTGGGTACGTTGTGGATTAATTTTCATTAAATTCTAGGAAGTCTTTGATTTCTTTTTTAACTTCTTCCTTGACCCAGATGTGGTTCAGTTGAGTGATGTTTAATTTCTATGAGTTGGTAGGCTTTCTGTGATTTTTGTTGTTGTTGAACTCTAATTTTTTGTTTTTACTGGAAAACGATTACTGAAATTTTATTAATTCTTAGAATGTTTTACAGTGTATATTCATCACATTCTCTTTTTTTCCATAAACTTTGCTTCAACATATCCACCCTTTGTTCCTAACAACCTGACTTTGTTTCTTAAAAATAAAAATTAAAAAAATCAACTCATAGAATTCAATTTCTGCTACTTACATTTTTGGATGTGTGGCTACCCACTGGAGAGTGATTGATATACAAGGAGCAATACTTTTAACTCTAATTTCAGACCATGGCAATATGATATGATACAAGGAGTTATTCCCATTTTGTATCTATTGATATTTGTGTTATATCCGAGTATGTGGTAATTTTAGAGAAAGTTCTGTGGGTTGCTGAGAAATATGTATATTTCTTTGTGTTCGGGTGAAAGGTTCGGTATATGTCTATTAGGTCCATTTGGGTCATAACTTCTGTTAGATCCCTTATTTCTCTGTTGAGTTGCTGTCTGGTTGAATTATCCAAGGGTTAAAGTGTGGTATTGAAGTCTCTTAGTATTAGTGTGTGAGGTTTAATATGAGGTTTAAGCTTTAATAGTGTTTCTTTTACATATGTAGGTTCCCTTGTATTGGTGGCAGTAATACTCAGGATTGAGATTTCATCTTTTATGAGATGAATAAGTAATGTCCGTCCTGGTCTCTTTTGATTGCTTTTAGTTTAATCTCTATTTTTTGTTAGATATTAGGATGGTTACACCAGCTTGTTTCTTAGGATCATTTGATTGGAGAATCTTTTCCCAACCTTTTACTCTGAGCCTGTGCCTGTCTTTGAAGTTGAGGCATGTTTCTTGTATGCAGCAGAAGGATGACTTCTGTTTTGTGTCCATCATGTTAATGTGTGTTTTGCCTATTGCAGAGAGGTTGAGAAGCAGGCAGGATATTCAAGCCTAGATACAGGGGAAGAAGGGTGGAGTCACATGAGACAAGATCTAGCTACCCAAGAACCAATATGTAATGGAGTACAGGTAAACCAAAAGCCACATGGCAAAATAGATTAACAGAAATGGGTTAAGATGCAAGAACTAGCTAAGCCTGAGCCATAGGTTGAACAGCATGTGTCAATATAAGCCTGTGTGTGTTTCTTTCTATGGGACTGCTTGTCTGTAGGTTCTGACTTTGGGCCTGACAGGTCAGAAATTTCTTTAATAGTTTATATTCATATCAATAGTTCAATTGTAATTATCTTATATAGGGAACAATGTTTTTTCTAGGAGCCATAGGATACAAATTTTTAAGGCCTAGTGTCAGGTATAAGATAATTCCTCTTTAGTCATTGACCAGAGGTATCCCAGAGATGCAAAAAATAATATGTGCTAGTGCCATTGTATTTGGTTGGCCATCAGAACTTGATAATAAAACCATATTGGTGAAGAAACCAAGCCTTTTGCTCACAGGTTATAGACAAATCAAGCTAATATTGACCAGGAAGCTTCCTCCCTGTTGGCTATTTCTTGTAGTATAGGCAGGTGTTATGCTGCCTGATGGAGAAAACAGTTATCAATAAACTTATACAACCGTGAATCTTATGAGCTACAATAATGACCAGTGTGGCAAGACATGCCTATGGATCCAATATTGTAAGGGACTGTTGACTGGATATATCGTATTCAAGCCTTCGAAATCTCTAACATCATTTTGAAGTCATGAGTACAGAGGTCATATCATGCCCAGAAGACCCTATTTTGCCTTGGTCCTGTCTTGTGTCTAGCTCTTACAATCATTCTATCCCCTCTTCCACAATGGATCCAATGAGAAAAAGTTTGGCTATTCACTTCTAACTGAAAAGCTATTGCCAGTATACAGCTTCTGGGGGAAAGACAGTTTCTTTAATGGTTAGACACCAGGTAGATTGACTATGCTCCAAGGGATAGCCCAATACTCATGAATATAGATAATAGGAATTAGACTCAGTGTGTTATTGAAAAGAAATAAAATTTAAAAAACAGACACAAAGTTGGGATAGAGTAGGAATGTGGAGAATGGATCTGATTTAGGAGAAAGAGGAATAAGAAGGTGAATATAATAAAAGCACATTATATTAAATACATAAGACTTAATAAGATATACATTTTTAAAATTATCTAATTGGGAATTTGAATTTGTCAGATTAATAAATTTATCTTCTGACTGTACATTCTTATTTAAAGTACAATAAATCATTTTCTGTTTTGTTTTGCTTTAAACAGTAAAACTATCAATATGATGCTTAGTTCTTACATAGGCACAGCGATTGTATATATAACAGTTTAGAGAATTGTAAATCATATTTCAGAGAATCAGCAATTTAAAAAAGATGCATAGATGTTTGTCATTAGTAGATTGTCTAAGTCAGCTTTCTATTTTTGTGAAAAGACACCACGACAACTCTTAGGAAAAAAAACTTAAGGATCAGGCAATTCTGGTAAAATAAGAGACAAGAGTGATTGGAAAAGCAAGTGAAAAAAAAGATAGGGCATTATTCATTCTTACACCCAAGTCTCCCATCTTCAGCTATAAAAACAACTATTATGAGGCATACCCCCATACACATACATACATTTTACTCCCCAGCATCATTAATATTCAAATTTATTTCTTCTTCCATGGCTTTTTTCATAATTTTATTGATTCTTTGTGATTTTTCACATCATGTACCTCAATCCCACTTATTTCCCAGTTTTTTCATATCTGCCTTCCAACCTTGTAACCTCCTCCCTAGAAAATAAAAAAATAAAATAAAATAAAAAGCAAAAAAAAAAAAGAAAGCATTGAGGGACCTTGAATATACATGGATAGAAAATGTGACTTTATTCATAATAAAAAAAAGAGAAAAAAAAGAAAATTTGAAAGTGATAAATATTAAGCCTAATAGTCATAGGAAAATATGTGTTGAGGAAACTTGGAATGGAGGGTTGTGTAAAAATAAAGAAGAAGGCATTGAATTGGGGCTTTGCATCCAGTTTCAGTTTCAGTCTATTGTCATCATGGCAAGAAGCATGGTGGCACACAGGCAGACATGATGCTAGAGAAGTAGCTGAGAATTCTACCTTTCAATCTGTAGGCAACAGAAAGAGACACTCTGGGCTTAGAGTGGGCTTTTTGAAACCTCAAAGTTATAGTCCAGTGACATACTTCTTCCACACTTCCTAATCCTTTCAAAGAGTGTCACTCTTTGGTGACTAGGTGTTCAAATCTTCGAGCCTAAGGGATCCATTCTCATCAAACCACTAAAAACATTTTGTCCATATCAAGTCAGGAGTTGGTAGCAAAGTGAATTAAATACACTTTCTGGGCATCTGTATCAGCTCTGTGTGTAGAGTAGGTAAACCACTCTTATACCTAATACTGTAAGTCCAGCAATATTTTCTGAAGCCTGGCATTTCAGTCTTGTTGATATATATCCTACTGTTCCACTATGTCAATTTGGGTTATTTTATTTTTCTAGTAAGAGGAAGTCTAGTAAGAGGAACCTAGATTAAAATGAGGGCATTTCTTCACACTTTTTCTTACTTTTAATAATTTCTAAATTCCTTATGACAACTATTCTTCAGAAGTATAAAAATCAAGGGTTAAAAATAACAAAATACCTGCTTCAATTTACATGGGAGTAACCAATAGAGAATACAGTATGTAATCAAATGCATAGAGGTAAATATCTATACAAAACTGGCATTTTACGATTATGCTTTGTATCATTTTAACACTAATATCATACGCTCAGTACTCTTTCTAGGCATATTTCAAAAATACGAAAAGAAAAGAATACAATAAAGAGCTGTATGTCAGCTACCTACATTCAGAAATATATATATATATATATATATATATATATATATATATATATATAAAACCTAGAAACCTTCATCTGTCACATCTTTTAATCCCCCTACTTCATAATTTAGGCTCATTGATTGATTAATGTTTTTTGTATGGAATTCTATTGAGTTTTAAAACTGATGTTGGTGTCTTGAACATGTGTGTGACTATTGGGTCTCCACCTACATAAACATAATACTTCTCATACTTTCTTTGGGCTTTCTTCAAATTCTTTGATAACAGTTTACATTTTTCTCTATAAACACGTTTTTTGTTAGACATTTACTATTGGGCATCTTGTTAAATTTTTGTTGAAAATAAAACCTTTTTAAAAATTTTATGTTTTCTACATTTGCTACCAATACATAGAAATGTAATAGATTTCCACATTTTATGAAGGTTCTTATAAATATTTTCTCTATAGATTCAGACTTAACCAACCTGTGGCCCATAGGATGAATATGGCTAAGAATACTAAGTAAAAATAAATAAAGAGCACAGAAACAGAAAATATTTTATACTTATGGATTGAACCATATTAAAATGCCCTTAGTACCTAAAATGATGCACATATTCAGTCTCTTTTCTATAAAATTTCAATGAAATATTTGTAGAAATAGAAAAAAGTCCTATAGTACATAGCAAAACACAAAAGACTCAGAAAATCTAAGGCAATCTTTTTTTGTTTGAAAATTTTATATAGTAAATTTCTTTTATCGTATTCTTTTACATCCAACAACTCCTCCCTATTCACATGACTTTGTAGTATTTTTTCTCTCTCCCATAAAATTAAAAAGACATTGAGTCCATTTTTTTTGTTGGCCAACTACCCTTGAGCAGAAGGCCTGCCCTGAAATGTCATTGACATACCCAGAGCTACTCCATTAGAAAATACTGATTTTCCCCTCTGCAGCACCTATCAATTGGCTAGGAGTGAGACTTGTGTCTACTTCCCTTTCTCTGTGATAGGATTTAATCTGATTTGAGCTTATGCACTTTTATAGGTGTTGCCCGCAGTCTCTAAAAGTTCACATATGCCCTGTTGTATCTAAAAAATGGGTTTTCTTAAAATTTTATACAAGTTCTGACTCTTCAATCTTTCCTCCCTCCTCCCCATGTCCACATAGAACCCTGAGCCTGGAGGGAAAAGATATGATAAAGATAAGGAAAGAATTTCAGTTGCTTACTCTATGGATATTGGTCAGTTGTAGTACTATTTCAAGAAGAATCTTCTCTGATGAGGGTTAAGCATTGCACTGATCTATGGGTATAACAATCTGTCATTAGTTGTTTAATTGCTATATAGCTAAGACAATCACAAGCAATAAGAGCAAAGCTGAAAGCCACATACTAGCTTCAAATACACTGCAAGCTATACTAATTAAACTTTATAATACCAGCGTATAAACAGACATAGATTTCAAAGGAAAAGAATAAGGAGCCCAGAAATAAATCCATGCATTTATGCTCAATCGATTTCTGACAAAGTTGCCAAGAATACATAATGGGGAAATTACATCTCTTCTGTAAATTGTGTCAGGAACCCTGGGTATTCACTGTAGAGGAATGAAACTGAACCTTTAGTTCACAGCACATAAAAATCAACTTGAAAGGAATAAAGACTTAAATATGAAATAAAATTACTAGTAGAAAAACTTAGAGGCAAAGTTTCATGACAATAATCCAGGCAACATTTTCTTTATTTTTTATCTTTTTTGATATGATGATATGGGTAGTTTATGACTTCAAAAACATAAATAGCAAAAGGAAAAGTAGAGAAATAAGATTATTGAAAACTTAATAGTTTATGTATAGCAATTGAAAAAAGACAAAATGATGCAACTTAGGAATGGGAGAAAATATCTAAAAGTAGTATATATGATAAGGACTATTATCCAAAATGTGTAAAAACTCCAAATAAATTAAGAATTAAAGAATAAAATTGAGTTTAAAACTTGGCAAAGTACTAACACAGACATTCTTCAGAGATGCCACTCATATGACCAACAGATATAAGAAAAAACACTCAATATCATCAAGGAAACAGAAAATTAAATGACATAGAGAGATAATCTTGTGCCTGTTACAATGGCTATTCTAAAATGCAAAATAAAATTGTCATTAGTGAAAATGTAGAGAATATGGGAGGCTTGTATACTGCCAATGGAAGTGCATGGTAGTGAAGCCATTGTGGAAACACTAGGTAGTTTGCTAAAAACAAATCTTGAGATCTGAAGAAATGGGTCACTGGTAAAGAATACTTGCTACTCTTGAAGTGGACTTGAGGTTCAGTTCCCATTGTCTGTACCAAGTGGCTCACAGGTGCCTACAAATCTAGATCCAGCTGTCAGGTGCCTTCATGGAAGCTTCACTCATGTACACAAACCCACCCACACACATACATAAACACATGTAATTAAAAACAATCAAAATAAAATTTCAAACTACACTTGTCATATGATCCATCAGTTCTACTATCACTGATTACACATCTGAAGGAAACAAAATTAATATGTCAAAATGATACCCTCCAAAGTTTATCAGATTATTCTCAATAGCCAAGACACAGAATCGATTTAAGTGCTTATCAACACATTAATGAATGAAATATATAAATAATATAAGACACTGAACCTTATAAAACAAAATCCTGTCATTTACAGTATGGGTGCACTCTGTACATTATGCCAAATGAAATAAATCATATACACACATACACACACACAGATGCAAGCATGCACATGCGAACACTACATGGTATCATTTATATGTAAAAGCTAAAAATGTCGAACTCAGAATAGTGGTCACCAAAAGTTTGGGGGAGAATTGAGGAGAAGTTTGTCAAAGAATATAAAATTTTACTTGAGAAAAATAAGTTTGGGAGCTGAAGAGATGCTTCTGTGGTTAAGAGGGTGTTCTGCCTAATCAGAAGACTAGAGGATCAAGCACTCATAGAACAATCTGAGTGTCCCACAAGCACCTGTAACCACAGCCCCAAGGGATCCACTACCCTCTTTTTGTTTCTGTGCCTGTATAGGTATGCACATCTGTACACACATATCCACAATGACAAACAGGGACACACACACACCAAAACCAACAACAACCAGTAACATAAAATAAAATCTTCAGAAAGAAAGAAAGATCAACCCATCTTTTGTACAACATGGTGACTATAGTTAAAGACCATTTGTTATATACTTTAAGATTGCTATGAAGGTATTTCTAAATATTCTTGTCATATATATATACATGCATATATATATGAATGTGAAGTAATGAAAACAAATGGTTCGAAACTCTGACCCATAAATATGAGATAATTTTTCAGTGTTTCACTTTAACATGAAGATATAAGTACATGTTCTTTAACATTTTTTAAAATAAAGGGCTATAAGAGTTTCTCTGGTCAATGACTGGTTCATATATTACATTAAATATGATGTTTGTTATGGAAGTTTCAGACAGATTCTTGGTTTCAGGTTTTTGTTTTTATGTTTTTGATTTTTTTTTTGAGACAGGGTCTCTCTATGTAGCCCTGGCTGTCCTAGAACTCACTATAAGGAACAGGCTGTCCTCGAACTCAGAGATCCACCTGCCTTTGTCTCCTGGATGCTGGGATTAAAGGTGTGGACCATCATGCTTGGCTCTCATGATTTATTAATAAGACTAAGAAATTCTTTTCTACTGTTAGGTTACCAGAAATTTTGTGTAAAAGTTTGAATTTTAGCAAATTATTATTCTTCTATTAAGATGAAAATACATTTTTCTTCATTGTTTATTGTGTTGAATGGCATTGGTATAGTTGACATTAGTAAGTTCACCTCAGGAAAGATGATTTTAAAATGGATTTCAGTTTTTGTTTCAGAAATGTGGTTTTAAAACACCACATTCCTGAATGTATGAAAACACCATGGTAGTCTTCTGAAAGACATATTGAAAGCTGGTTGTATAACTGGTACCTGACTAGCAAGCACTGCCTCTAAAAACAGCTGGAGAGTCTAAAAAGGGCTTAAAAATTAGCTGAATAGTTGGGAGGACATTTTCTTAGTTTGAAGTCTTTGTAGTTGACCTTAATTCTAGGGGAAAGAACTTTACAGAAACTACTTAAATGCAAATAACTTGTCACCCTAAAGTTACAAAACATAATATGCTGGTTTGCCACCCTTCTTGGGAAATACGAGGAATAGAACAGTCCCTTTCTGCCCACAAAAGTACCTCTTAAAAAACGAATTGATTGTAAACATTTGCAAGCCCGAGACTATGCTAATGATGTTTCATAGAATATGAAAAATGTAGCTTTCTCTCTCTTGCCTGTCCGCGTTTGTCCAATTCAGAAAGCCTTACAAGAAAATCATAGTGGAGGGGAATTCAAAATGCTTTCTAGAAAAAGTGCTAAGCTGCTATATTCTTTTTCCTATTCTTTTTTTCACCCCGCTGCAGGCCTGAAATGAGAAGCAGAAGACCGAACTTTAAAGGAACATTAATGTTTGAATTATTGCAGATATTTTAATTAAATTGATATTTTTTCATAATAAAACATAACCAAAAAATACAAGTCATAGCAACTGCCTTCTCTGTGATCCAAAGGATAAAGATCTGCCCTTGAAACTAGCAATAGAAACATCAATTATTTTCTAATCAAACTTTCCACACACAACAATCAGTTCTCCAATTTATTAGTTATATTTTCCTTAATTTTAACCTAATGAGGTTATATTACAAATTTTAAGTATTTTATCAATCTCTTGAGTTCATATTCTGTATTTTGACTATATCCACACCCTGTCCTCCCACTAACTCCTTCTACATACTTTCCTATTCCTTCCCACTTCCTTGTAACTCTGTGTTTTCTCTTCAATAATCCATCAAATCTAATTTGTGTCAAACTGTATATTCCTAGGTGTGGGACCATTCACTAGAGTATGGGAATTCTACTAGGAGTCACATTCATGAAGAAAACTGAAACTTCCTCCTATAGAAGTTCTTAATTTTTCATAGCTTTTCAACTGGGGGGGGGAGTTCATGAACCTCTTTCTCTTTCATGCTAAGATATTAACTGTCTTGGTCCTGCGCAGGTCTTATACAGGCAGGCATAGTAGCTGTGTGTTTAGGAGTGCAGCATCTCTGACTTGTCCAGAAGATGCTGTTTTGCTCTGTTCCACCCTGTCTTGTTGCCCTTATAATCAATCCATCCATTCCCTGTGCTGCTGTGGTCCATGAGAACTGAAGGGTGGGAGGTTGTACTATAGACATTCCATTTGTAGCAAAGCATTCCAATGGCTTTTATTCTCTACAATTTGACCAGTTGTGATTTTCCATGTTAATTGCTATGAACTACACAAAGAAACTTCTCTGATGAAGTCTGGGAACTGCACTAGTCTATGAATATAGAGATATGAATTTAAAGGGCAACTGGATACTATATTAGTATGTTCATCACTGAGGGCTGAGAGCTCCCCAATGGGAATAATGGGAAGGGAGGTTTAGATGGGGAGAGGCATGAGAGAGATGGACAGAGGAAGGGACAATTAATGCCAAGGTGTTCTTGAAACCTTATAATAACATAAGGGTAGCACAAAGTATTACACGAATCCTAATTGATCTTATAATTAAAAACTCAGAGCTAGAAAATGGGGTAAAGCTTAAAGATCAGAGAAGCAGAGCAACAAGTCACTACAAAAACTTCTCACTACTACTGAATCCTCAGATAGAAAGGGAAGGATCCTGTCTCCATGAATCCTCAGACTGAATGCCTCTGAGTTTTCAGTCAAAAGGAGGAAGGGAAGAGAAGGGAGGTCTGAACTCCTGTCTTCTTCAGCCTTACATTTTTTTCTCTGTCCACCCACGTCACTGTTTTGTCTTAACCTTTCTAGTGCTGGGATTAAAGTCATGTGCCACCACTACCTGACATCTATGGCCAACTCTGTGGCTAGCTCTGGCCTCTGATATTAAGGCAATCTTATTTACTAGATTACAAACAATACATTACCATAACAAAGTGTCCTTGATAGATTATTGAAGGGAAAAAGAGAAGACATGGAGTTGGAAGAAAGTGGGAAGGAATGGGGATAGATCTGAAATGAGTTAGATGGAGGAGGATGATAAAGACATGATCAAAATACAGTATGTATAGATATAAAAATCCATATACATGTTCAAATATAAGTTGAATTGACGTTATCCTGTACAGGGGGTAATATAGCTCCCAGTAGTCACAGATTGCCAGTACAGAGGCAAGGGACATTCCCCTTTAATTGTTGATCAGAGGTCTTTCTGAACCCCACAAAATAGAGGCTATGACCATTGCTTTTGGTTACCCACAATAACTTGATGGTAAGATATTTCTGAAGGAACCACAAATTTTGCTCACAGGATATGGAAAGATCAAGTTGGTACTGAACAAACATCCTCTGCTGCTGGCTAGCTTTCATAGTCCTAAAAGGTGATGTGTAGGCTGCTAAGAAAAAAGTTACTGGTCTTATACTGTTGTATATCTTATACACTATCATAATGACAGGAGTCGAGTAACCAACTACTTTCTGATTTGGTTACAGAAGAAAATGTGTGCCTCATACAAGAAATCTGGATATTTTACAGATTTTAAAATGTTAAAAATGCAAATATCACAAGTAAAATTTTATTGAGGATATTTCAATACCTGTTGAATTATTAAAATCTTATTAACTTTGGAATGTTTAAATTTATATTAATTAGTAATTAGCCATTTTCTCCTCTTAAAACATCCATACACGACTTTGGAATCAAGACAACAGAAGCCTGAATAAAATAATGGAACGTTTATTTGTTTTCTATTACCTGGAGAGTCTATGGAATATTGGAGTTCAATGTTTCTTGAATATTTTGTAGAATTCACCCATAAAATCACTAGGTCTATTGTTTTGTGTTGTGAGTGAATATTCAGAAACTAACTCAGGTTCTTCAAAGCTTGTTTACTCAGATTTCTGTTCAGTTAGGTATTTTTAATTTTTTTTTATTTTTATAGAATAAAGTATTTTTTATCCATGTATCCCCTCGCTCCTATTCTCTTCCTCCTCCTGGCTCCTCCCAGTCAGTCTTCAGGGTCCCTCCTCCCCACCCCCAATCCCCTCCCCAGAAAGCTGCTGGTCCATGCACAGAAACACAGTCTGAACCCTCCCCTTGAGGCTTCACATATTGCCCATGCCAGTGGACAGTTGCTTATCCCTGGAGGGCTTAGTTCCTTTTCCAGATGGTTCTCAGGTGGCCGTTCTTGATTCAGTGAGCTCCCTAGAGCTCCAGCCAGCCATCATTGTGAGAATTTTCCTCATAGTCCCTATCCCCTTACTCATATAGAATCTCCTCCCCTGCTATCAGCTCGATCAGAGACTCAGTCCCAAAGTGCTCAGCCATGTATCTTTGCCTCTACCTCTATTCATTGTTGGATGTAAGTTCTGTGATGGCACTTGGATTGGTTATTCATTCGATTATGGGGTAAGTCCTGTTTAGGCAACACCTTCACTATTGTTTGGAGACCTATACAGGGACATCCTGTGAGTTCATATTAAAATATGAACCTGTACATATTTTAATGGTGTAGCTGTGTCATACGCTAGTTCTGTTTTTTAGTCTTTAAAGAAACCTCCATGTTGTTTTTATAGCAGCTGTACGTGTTTCTAATCCCATCCACAGGAATTAAGTTTTTCTTTTTCCCTATACTCCCAGCAATTCTTTTTATAATTTGTTTTCTTGATTATTGGAGGGAAATGAAATTTTAAATGGAGCTTTCGTTTGCATTACTTTAATGGGTAAATATGTTGACCATTAAAAATTCATGGCTATTTGTATTTCTTTTGTTTTTGACAAGAATCACTAAGTTACTTATTGAAACAATTAGCCTATACAATAATTGCCTATTTTTGTGATTGTTGTTTAAGTTTTGAAGTTCTTTATATATTTTTGGTATTAACTACTTCTCTTAGCAGAGAAAGGTTATTCCCCATTCTGTAGGCTGTCCTTTCCCTCTGCTGATGGTTTGTTTTGCTTTACATAAGATTTTTAATTACACATAGTCCCTTTGTGAACTTAGGGGTTATTTCATGTGATATTGAAGTCCTGTTCAGAAAGTTCTTGCCTAAATCTATATTTTGAAGGGGTTTCCTTGTGGTTTTGCCTCTACCAGTTTCAACAATTCATGTTATAAATTAACAGCTTTTTTCCATTTTGAATTGAATTTAGTTCTGGGTGAGAAAGATACATATAATTGACAGCATCATTTGTTGAATAGGCTGGGGTTTTTACTACCATCTGCTTATAATGCCTTGTCAAAAATTATACAATCATATCTCTAGGCTAATTTTGGGGTATCAATTTTGAATATGCCTTTTTAAAGTAATAAGCCAAATAGATCATAAGCATTCAGGGAAAATACATTAAAATAAAAAATCTATTATCTTATAGTTAACAAAAATAATTTTTAGAAGAAAATGAATAAATAATAAAGCTTAGAGCCTTGTGTAAGTCCTCATGAAAAATCATATAAATAATGTTTCACTTCTCCAAACAACTTGGGCTAGCATGAGCACCAAAATGCACCTAAGCAAACTCTAATATACCTAATGTGTGCAGAAACAAATCATAATAGCTGCTGCTTTTCTCCTCTCTCCCATGTCTCTGGTAAACTATCTAACTCTGCTTTGGGTGGGGGCAGTATGTTTTTAGAAATCTCACAATGAGCATTCTTTTAATCATTTTCAGAAACTGCAATTAAATGGATTGTAATCTGGACACCAAGGAGCTTAGCTGTTGTAGTCTATCATTCTGTGAATAGCTTTTATTACTTAAAGAATTTTGTAATAATGTCCACTATATTTCTCCTGTGATTTCAAGCCAAGACATTACACATACTTTCTAAATTTGCTTAGTTAATGTTAGGATTCTAAGTTTAATTTTCATTTTCTCTCACACTTAAAAGACATCAGAATTACCTATTACCTTGTTATTCCCCTGTGTTATTGTAGAGTAGAAAATTGCAAAATAGTTTACCAGGATCTAATCTTGAAAGCCATCCATGATAATTTCCTCTCACTATGTCCCTTGCAAACATCTCTATTTACTACTTATCCATTCAAATTATCTCATATATCTACTCTTCTTTTCCAGATTCACTGCCAGTAGCCTGGTTCTGCAGCAAACTAGGAATAATGTTCTAATACATAAGCAGTATACCTATTCTCTAGGATACCTTCTGATTTATTACTCACACAGAGCATAGAGTCATATTTCTAGGATTCATCACTTCAGTCCCACATTCATAAAACCTCAATGATTGCCAAATAAAATATAAAGTTCTACATTTTTGTTCTATAAAATAAAGTTTGAAATATTGCAAAATAGCTTCTTGGCTAACTCCAGTAATTTATAGGCAGTCAACATTTCAGCATTCCCAAGTCTTGCCAGCTATCTTTCAAAAGGAAAAAAAATGCTATTTAATATGCTGGCAAACAAAATTTTAATTTCACACACAATGACATTATCTGATTTCCCTGGATTAGAAAGCTTAAAAAGAACTTAAGCTTAAGCATAAATATTTTTAAATCCTTATTAGTCAGTCTATGACATACTTCAATTGTTTTCATATGAAATTCCCAAGGTATAATTTAAATGAACTAATACTGTACTCTCCCCCTATTCACAAGACATATACATTTGACAATTATCAGATGCCTAAAACAAGTGATAATACCCTACCAGATGGACACTGTTTCTTCATACATCCTAGGTAGTATTACTATGCTTTACCAAAGTTATTATTCCATGTTTTATGCCTTGATGGCTTTTTGTTTGTTTTCATTGTTTTATCACTACTCTTATGTTTGAGGATTACTTAAACAAAAGTTCTAAAATACCACAACAGTAAATCTAACACCTAAGAACTACTAAGTAGTCACTCACAATAAGATACTATACACAGTACTGAATATGCTAGATAAGGAATTATTGATGTACTGGGGAGATGTTATGATGAAATGAAATCTCATCATGCTTCTGTGGAGAAGAGAAGGTGACTGGGAGGGGCAGGAGGGGGAAGGGAGTTTGAACAAGGGGATACATGGATAAAAAATATGACTTTATTATTAAGAATAATAATAATAAAATAAAAAAGAAAACATTCAAATTGTTTATTTGTAGTGTTTTCCACTTGGTAATTTTGAGCCACAAGTGATTAAAGTTAACTCAAGGTGCAGAAAGTGAAATATTAGGTAGCAGGGGCCTACTGTACATGCATAGCACTTAGAATTGTGGCTCACAGAAATCCTTATTCAAGTGTTTATGATGATCCCTACATGATAATTAATAGAAAGCATGTAATCTCTGGATGAAGTCAGATATGGATTTAGATTCTATGACTGGAATCATTGTTTAATAGTGTAGGACAAATTATTATATCTTGGATTCTTAGATTCTTAGATTCAGTCTTGGCCTTGGATTCTTCTTATGCAAGATAGAGACAATAATAAGTGCCTTGAAGAACTGGAAACCAAAATAATGAAAAGAAGTAGCCTGTACAATATGTACCATATTTGGTGCATAGTAAGTACTCCATAATTTTTTTACTACTATTATTAATTGGTATATCTTGCTTTCTCTGCTCCCTAGACTAAAGTATCTATCATTCTTATTACTCTGTCCTTATTTAGAAATTTACTTTTTCTGAGAAAAAAAGATACAGTAGCTTCTAATTTCCTCATAGCCTAGCATTTACTTATTTAATTCACACATGCAAAGTAAATGCAATAGAACACTACTTAAAATCAATAATATAAAGATATAAGTCATACATCATAATTTGCTCATTTAAAAAATGTATGTTCAGTGAGAAATCTCAGACCCAGAAAGACAAACACCACATGTTCTCTCTCATCTGTAGTTCTGATGTTCAAACTTTCAGATTTGAGTATGTAACCTGGAGTATCTATAGAAATCAGGAAAGTAAAAAATGGGTCATGGTTGAAGGGGCCTAGGGATTGCAATAGCAAGATAAAAGTGATATGGAGAGGAAACTGAGAAAATGAGGAGGAGGAGGGCTTTAACTGTGAAGGAGAGAGTAATATCAACATAGAAAGAGATGGAAGAAAAGACAAATAACACTATAGATGTTTGAAAAAGCCCTAATATATACCTATATAATTTTTTAATTAAATGAATTTTAAATGCAAAGTGTGTGTGTGTGTGTGTGTGTGTGTGTGTGTGTGTGTGTGTGTGTGTATCTTAAATGAAGTTATAATATTTGGACTGACAATACTTTGACCAAAAGTCATAGGCCATGTGGTAGTTTGAATGAGAGGCCCCAATAGGCTCATATATTTGCATGCTTTGTTCCCAGTTGGTTGCACTATTAGGCAAAGATTAGGAGATGCAGCCTTATTGAAGGAGATATGTCACTGGGAGACAACTTTGAGTTTTCAGAAGACCATGCCAGGCCCAGTGTCTCTGATCCTGCTGTCTGTGGATTAGGATGTAAAGCTCTTCTCTCCTGTGCCATCACCATGCCTGTTTGCTTCCTACCATGAGAATCATGGACTAACCCTATAAAACTGTAAGCAAGGCTGTCTGCAGAGTCCCAGTGCAATCTGGAGGAGGGGCAGGTAAACTCTGCCCCTGACCACATCCACAGATCCTGCTGAGGGAATTTGCACGGCTCCCACCACTACCTCGAACTGAGCAAACCAACTACAGGGGTCTCTGAAGGTCAGATTCAGACCCCGCCCAGAGGTGAGGAGGGGTCACCAGGCCTCAGTGCCTATATCCCAGCCTGGGAGGGAGAGCTGAGCTCCCATAGCTTCAGGTTCTGCTCCTGGGACCAAGTGCTGTCTGCAGAGTCCCAGCACACTCTGGACTAGGGGCAGGTAAACTCTGCCCATCACCACACCCACAGCTACCCACCACAACCTCAAACTGAGCGAACCAACAACTGCAGGGGTCTCTGAAAGACAGAATCAGACCCTGACCAGAGAGGTGACAGGAGGCACACAAACCCGAGTGCCACAACTGACCAGCACACATCTAATCATGAACCACTGAAGCCATGGGCAAACATCAGTGCAAAAAATTACATAATTATACAAAGGACAACATGGTAACTCCAGAAGAGAGTGGCGATCTTACAAATACAAGACCTGAACTGAGCAATGAAGAGGAAACAGAAGCAAGCAACACCAAAAATTACTTTTTGATGATCATCGAAGCTCTAAAAGAAGATATGAAAAAAAAGCCTTAAAGAAATAGAAGAAAATACAAACAAAAAATTGGAAGAGATGAACAAATCTATGAAAGAAACATGCCAGGAACTAAAAGCTGAAATAAAAGCTGAAACAGAAGCAATAAAAAAAGCACAAAATGAGGCAAAGATGGAAATAGAAAACCTGAAGAAAAAAGCTGGAATCACAGATACAAGCATAACAAACAGAGTTCAAGAGATGGAAGATAGAATCTCTGAAGTGGAAGACTCAGTAGCTCAAATAGATATATCAGTCAAAGAAAATAGTAAAACTAAAAAAGCCATATCTCAAAATGTTCAGGAAATCTGGG